>JAYESA010000005.1:252644237-252786029 GCA_036927795.1 Iris macrosiphon
TATCTCAATACCTTGAGATACCGAGGTATCTCAATACCTTGAGATATCCAAGGTATTGAGTTTCGAGCGGGGTTTTCGAGCAATAGCCTAGGAATAGTATTGGAGTAATTTTTATATGCTTATGTATATATATTTACGCGTGCTAGCATAGGTTTTAGCGGGTTTAGGCGGGGTGCGTGGCCTAGGGCGAGGTATCGGCCCGGTATCTCGAGGAGGCGAGTTTGAGAGTTTTCTAGCTTAATGAGCTCGGTTTGACCTAGAATTTCAGGGGCACCCTAGTTTGACCTAGCTTTGACCGTAATTGTCCTCGTTGACCATAAAAGTCAACGTTTGACCTAGTTTTGACCTAGAGTTGACTTTTTGGACCCCCTGGTTGACTTTTTGACCCGAATTTCACCGGTTTGACCCGTTCGACCTAGAATAGCCCTAGAAGCCTGTTTTTTATTATTTTATATCAGTTTAAATCCTTAGAACCCTGTTTAATCTTGCTTTTCGCTCTGACACCGGTCCGGATCTCGATCCTCATTAATTGTTCAGGACATCAGGCGAGTACCTACCTCTGATAGTTTTCATTTCATGATAGCGTTTATATCACCTGTTCTAGAACTGTAATACTTGATTCTGACACATTGTTACACGAACTGGTACTAGTGGATCCCGTCATGAGATGCTATCCCTCTTACCGTGTTCAGCGGGTACTCTATCATGTGTATTTCATCATGTGCTTCGGGTATTGATTCTCATGTGCTATCATGTGCTTCTTGTGCTCTCGTCTTCGTGTGCGCGAGGTATTATCATGTACGTAGCGTGTTGTGGTTGGATCCAAGAGTATTAGTGGGGGAGGGGAGTAGGAGTTGGTTATGTGATCAAAGCCAAACAGTATTCATGTGTATGTCGGTTATGCAACTCACGCATAACGGAGTTATCGTAGTGTTTTTCATGTGCAACCTAAGCCGATCACATAACGAACTTGTGCTCAAGGCACTTAGCTAGTATTCATTTTTTTTCACCTGCAGTTACTTTTCCACTACTTGTATTTTTCTCCAGTTTACTTTGCAGCTACTTATTGTGCTCCAGCATATATTTATTTCATGTGCATCTTGTATACTTTTCTATTGCTCGTCATATACACCTTACCATGTATTTGGAGTTGCTTTCAGAGTTATGTACTTCGCTCCAGTCCTGACTGGGCATATTTTTTTCAGAGGATCATGAGAATTTCTGCCCGACGTTCTACGGGCCGGGTGTTGACGAGGGTTGTGACCCCGAGACTGAGGAGGAGTGCACCGAGGAGACGCCGTTAGCGCCCTAGTTAGCTAGGTGGGTTTCCTGGGTTGTTCCTAGTGGTTTATTTTGGATGATTGTACTTATTCTTTTGTTGCTGTGAGATGTTGTAGTTATTATAGACTTGGATTGTATTTTGGATATTGTCTTGCTCTATTTGGTTCTGTTTCTTTGTTGATATCATATCGTGCTTTATTCTTCCCCTAGTTATTGTGATTGAGAGATTATATATATTGCGTGGTTGCTCTCCTTTTGGAGAGGATTATTCATATATATATTTCGTGGTTGCCCTCCTTTTGGAGAGGATATTGACAGATTTTTGTGATATATATATATATATATATATATTTGGTTGACCTAGAACGGACCTTTACAGCGTTCTATCGCCGATTCTGCGGCGTAGGCTGGACGTACCCACGACTCATGCCCGATTCTCGGGTGCGGGTCGTGACAATACTACCTCTAGTTTGACTTCATTTGCTCGAATTGTTAGACACCATCTAGCATTGTGTCCTAATCTCGTTTATTTTGCTGACATTTCCTATTTATACTCTAGACAATTCTCTTTTTAGTATTCTATCCGATGTGGGACTAAAGTCCACTTGACTAATACACTAATACTTAACACACATCAGTAACTCTTAAGATTCTCAAGCAAGAGCTGTCAAGATGCATTTACCTTGTAAATATCAACGATTTTGTTTTCCTACTTGAAAGGCACTGGCCCACTCTGATGGGATAAGACTTGGATGATGATGTTTATGAGCTTTTCCATTTTGGCCGCCTCTTATGGAAATATTTGAGTTTTTCTCCATCAACACGTCTTCTGTTGTCTTCCTCTACCAGTTCCTTACATTTCTAGGCTTTGTTGGTTTCTTTAAGTGGCTTAATACTACCTCTAGTTTGACATCATTTGCTCGAATTGTTAGACACCATCTAGCATTGTGCCCTAATCTCGTCTATTTTGCTGACAATTCATATTTATACTCTAGACAATCATTGTTTTAGTAGTTTTACTTGTCAATATTATTGAACTTCACCATGTCTTTTTGAAGAAGTATGATATATTATTCCATTCCATAATCAGCCATACAATTCAAGTACTAAACAATTGGCTGATTGTAAGTAGGAAAGTCCAAAGTAATGTAATTTCAATCTCAAGGGAATGTGACTCAATCCATTTCGCACTAGCCCACCATGCCACAGAGATAACTGTACTTTCCTATAGGTTTTAACAAAGCATAATGTTCTTTCTAGTCTAGATGAATTTGATTTGTGCTCCTTGTTTACCTGACTTAATCCATGACCGAAATTGATAGGTCAATCTGTCAACTAACCTTTGGTCCCATGCTAAGATTCTTTATTGCTTATTGCTGTCAGAAAATGAACTGAACCGAATAAGCTATAAGCTCCTTTTTTTAATAGGATAGAGAAATGTACCTAAAACGGTTTTAAATCGATCCTAGATCAATTTTTGGGCTTGTGATGTCGTTTTAATGACCGATCATATATGATTTTGAAAATACTAAAATAAGAGATTTGGTGCGATTTGAAAAAAATCGGTTCGGTTTTGAAAATACTAAAATTTCTTATTCGGTTTCGGATTTGGATTTCGGTTCAAAACAGAAAAGTGAATAAGACATGCAATTATTAAATATCCTCAATTGCATGATAAAAAATTTGTGTATATTTGAAAACAACAATTATATGTATGTTTTTTAAAGCCAAACTTTGATAATTTAAGAATTAGTCCAACTTTGGACCCAACTTTGAAATACAACAAATATATGTATAAAAATTATAAAAATTTAATATAATTTAACCACAATCCCCAACTTTAGGCCCGGCCCATTAAACAATGAAAATAGCCAAACCGAATTGTTTATCGGTTCGGTTTCGATTATGGTTAATTTTGGTTCGATTTAGGTTTTGGATTTTTAGAATTTCGGTTTATTCAGTATTTACTATTTCTGTCGTGTTGAAATCGAATAAACCGAACACCCCTACCCATTGATAAAAAGAATTGCATATTCAAAATGTGTATTATATGATATGGTACTATTCTTAGGCATTATGTATAAAAAGTTATCAGCTTTTGCATAAGTACGGATAAAAGTTTCTTACATCTATGAATTACACAAGATAACATCTTGACGCGAGGCTTAAAATCAACAAATTAATTTGAATTAAAGTAAGTTCATGTAACTCCCTACTAATTACCAAATAATTTTTTGGTTGCCAAAATTAATGATTATATAAGGCAAGAGATCATAAGCTATTGTGCAAACCTTAGAATTTTGTAGAAAATTAAATCAAGTTACCTTCTGATTCTAGTCTTTTGTAGAAGCACTCAAGTTATTGGTGGATCAACAGCCTATTGATAGCATATTGGATGGTAAATGCAGTTGTCATAATTACTTGATTTAAAACGAAGAAAAATACTAGAATCAGAAGGTTGAATGGTTACCATAAGGGAAGGGAGAAACTGTTGCTTCTACTTTCAGCTTCTGGGTGCTTTGGCTTCTGCTTTCTGCCTCTGTTGCTGCTTCCGGTACTGCTGTTGCTTCTGCTACTGCTTTTGTTGTTGCTGCTGCTGCTGCTGATTCTGCCGTTGTTCCTGATTCTGCTGTTGTTCCTGCCGCTGCTTCTGCTGCTAGTAAAAGGAGGATGGGGCCGGAGTGGGGAGGGGATTAGGAGAGGGAGAGGGGGTTGGCTAACCCAGCCACATAGAGGGACTAGAGTTCATAAATGATTTTTTTCATTCATTACATGACTATCCTTTGACAAACAAGGATATAAATAGGCTCACGTCAAACAAACTAGCCAATTCCTAAGATATAGACAAGTAGCAACTACAAAACAACCAAACAACATTCTCATAAAGACTAGGTAACAAATGACCCAATATCATTGAGATAGACTCATGCAACCTAGAAATAGCTAGTTTGACTAAGTTTGACTAGTTGGCATAGAGTTGACCTAGTTTGACTATTTTTGACTTAGAAATGGCTTGTTGACCTAGATGTTGACTAGTTTAACTTAATTTCTTTCCAGAACTTTGTATTAATGCAATATTTCATATATAGGTCTGTGTGACACCAGTTCAGACAGTTTGACATATATTGCTCTGGGCCACAGGCAAGTACATTTCTCTGATTGTTTTCAATTCATAATATTGTATATATGCATGTTCTAGAATTGTATATATTGATTCTGGCACAGTGATTTCACGGACTGGTGCTATATGGATCCCGTCATGAGATGTTATCCCCTACCGTGTTCAGTGGGTACTCGTGTACATTGTATCTCATCGTGTATACTGGGTATTGATGATACTTCGTGTTCACATACTGCTCGTGTTCAGTGTGCTTATTCGTGTACACCCACCGCTCGTGTTCGGTGGTTATGATATTCGTGTACACCCACTGCTCGTGAAAGTGGTTATATTTTCGTGTTCGTAGCGTGTCGTAATTGGATCCATCGGTATTAGTTGGGGGTGGGAGAGTAGGAGTTGATTATGTGATCAAAGCCATTGTTACAAATCTTGTACATTCTGGTTACATACCTCACTTGTAATCCGTCTTACCTGATCATGTTCACCCAACCCGATCACATAATGAACTCGTATTCTGAGGCACATTTATATAGTTAGTTGCAGTTTACTTCATCATATTGTGATATTCATATTGTTGATCTATATTCTCGTACATTACCTCTATATCTTGTTCATCGTTCATCATTTCTATATCTGTTTATATGCTCGATTATGCTATTGAAACTGCTTTCAGAGGTATGTACTTCGCTCCATTCCTGACTAGAAAATATTTTTCAGAGGATCCGAGAGATTGGTGTCCGACATACTATGGACTTCGACTTATAGATGGTGCAGACTTGGACCCATTAGTTCTGGAGTGATTGACGGAAGGTTTATCCAGATTACTAGTTTTCATAGTTAGTTTCTTTAGCATTTTGGTACCGTATTTTTTTCGGCTTATAGTTTGTGATTGGATATTGTTTTATTGTTGATTATTATATTTTTGATGTATAGTTAGACTTCCTTCATATCTTCTCGTGCTTTAGATTGTGATTGAGTTTTGTGTGAGCTATTGTTGACAGACTTTATATTATTGTGAGATTTTAGATAGTATAGTAGACCAAGACAACGTTCTACCGTCGATTCTGCGGCGTAGGCTGGGCGTTGTTTTCGACTTGCATCCCTACATCGGGTGCGGATCGTGACACATTTTTAGTGGTGTCCCATGCAGGTTAGGCTTCGCAAGTTATGCAATATTGTGGTAGTGCGACGACTTAGTTGTACTACTGCGTCCTGCGATAGGATATAGGACATAGGACACTAGGATGAGAGAGGATACTCAATCACAAAATTTCTGAGAGATTCATGGGATGACCCTTGAGAATCTTATTACAATTCCTATTTCAAATCTTTTCTCTTGTTTCTGTTCGTTCTCACTTGTTGTTGTTAAATTTGATTCTTGGTGATCGATTGTTGAATTTGATTCTTGGTGATTAGTTGATTTTAAATTCTTGGTGTTCGTTATCGAGTTTGCTCTCATATCGAGAGAAATTTTACGGACTAAGTTACGGTATCATCTGATGACATATGTCGATGAGGACAGTGAGACAGGTGAAACGTCTACTTTGGTTATGGAGCCTAGAGTTTATCGCAGCCATATTAGCTGGCGTAGCGAAAACGTAGGGACCTGACTTCGGATGTACATATCTTAGTTATGAAACTTAGAGTTTCTCGCAGCCATACCGGTTGGCGTGGTGAGGATTCTAGATGACATGATTATAGAGTTGCATACCCTAGTTATGGAATTTATCGTTTATCGCAGCTATGCTTACTGGCGTGGCGAGGATTCTAAGTGTCATGATTTCGGACAGACGTGTATGATTATCAAATTGTATCCTAAATTGGTTCTTAAAGTATCATCTCAATACTTATTCATTTCTGTTAATTCAGGACTTTGTTCCATTGTTCCTTAGCTTAGCAGTAGAGATACCTTCAGTTCTCTAGTTCCTTATAGAGCTTATTTCTATTAGAGTCTTTGTTAGTGTGATAATTGGTGAGTTACAATTAGGTCTGTATCTTGAGTATTAGTATTGACTATTGAGAGTGTGACTTATGAGTCTGTAAGTGGTTCTTGGTTAGGCATGTGAGCAATAGGCATAAATCTAGGGATAACCCATAGCATAGTACTTTGTAGCATTAGTTCTATGATGTCACGCCCCGATCTCCCGCAGGCAAATCGGCCGTTCCCGCTAGGCGGGAATCACCCTCGCCAGCGCTCCCGCGGAACGATCGCTTAACCCATCCGGGCGTGATGCCGCACGAGCGTGATCCACGCCCGTGCAAGGCCATGGTTCATTGGCTGGCGGCAAGAGTTCTAAGCCACAGAGTCGCACAGATTGTCCGAGTGCAGCGGAGTCATGAACGCATAGGCGATCGGTAACAGGTTCACTGAGTCGACAAATATAGCGGAAGCATTGAAACAAGTAAAGTAATCTCTTTATTGATATGAACTTGTGTTACAGGCGGCGTATAGCCGAGATTACAAGTCGCTCAAGCCTCTCTCTCTGAAACAGTAAAAGCGTGCCAAGTGGCTACAACTGTGGAATGAATGTACAGGCGATGGTCAGGCGATGTTCACAACTTATGTCTTATATATGTGCTTCAGTCCCGGACGGACCGTTGCAAGGCTTTAGAGGGAACTCCTGGCCTTAGCACGCACGAAGGAGGCGTCCGCACCGCACGAGGTTCTCCCGCACCCTGCATACAAACTGGTGGATTATCAGTACATTGAATGCACTGGTGGGGAAGCTACTCGCCCGCTCGACAAATCCAAACACGTAATACAGGTTCCGTGCACAACTATTAAGTTGTCTTTCTAGTTGCCTTAGGATCAGGTTCATGCAAATATTGAATAGCCTAGTTCGTGTGGCAGTGCGCCGTGCGATATGAGAGGAACACGGCGAGACTTACCAACTTACCATTTCCTTCCCTGTCCAAGGCAAACATTGAGGCAAACATGTTAATTCGAGCACGGGCAAGTATAAGCATTCAGGAGGCAAGCACATGCAAACAGGAGGGTCGTTTTAACATGATCGTTCAGGTGTTCAGTCGATGCGATGCAGTGACTCGCACGCGGATAGCCGCTAAGCGAGGATGACTTATCTATATGAACACTGGCATAGCCATAAAGGACCGTTTAGTCTTTGAACAAGGATGGTGTGCAATGAAGCACGTGAGGCGCTACACGCCATCCTGTCCGCACGTGAGACTATCGTGATGTTCCATCCGGATCGGAACGGTCCCAGTGCCCCGGTGACCGCCCGTGGAACCGTTAAACCTTGTTTCCAAGTTGTCCGCGACATGCAGGTCAGGATCAGGGTCAGTTCAATCCACAACTTGAATGATAATCCATGATTCGTGATCTAAACGAGCGTTTGCTCCAAGAGCTGAGATTCGTTCGTTACGTGACGTGATTCTCGTTCAGACATAAACTTGATGTGATTATCATTCAGTTGTCACGTTAAGGATTCACGTTCAGTATTCGTTACCCTGATGCGTGCCCCTGGTTCGGGGATTGCCTTGGCGACCTAATGGTCCCGGATACTTGCAGGTTCGTTCAGGCACGGAACGACTACGTAATAGTCTTCCGGGGTTTGCATGAAAACACGGTAACATTCAAGCAGACAAGCATGCGTTCTAAGGAACATAATCAGCACGTTTGCTCGGCCCCGAAGGTAGTCCGAGGGATGAAACCGTCAAGGGACTTAGCATGCGAGGGTCTGAGTATAAGCAGTATTTCATTTCCATGTTCTAGCAAGCAATACAAGTTGGGATTATTCCCTTAGCTAGGTGCGTTGGATTTATTAGCATGCAGGGGGTGATTCACCTAGCGACTAGCATAAATATTCCAGATTTTTATGTGTGCTGGCTAAGCAAAGACAAGTTCACCGTAGCCACCCACCTTAGCGATGATTCGCCTCGGTAGAGCGATACGACTGAGCGAGCCTCTGAAAGTCCAAGCCGGATTCCTGTAGGGACAAGTCTGGATATCCTTTGCTTCTTGATCAAGGCAAAGCAGGTCGGGACAGCTGCACTATTGCCGATTGAGTCGGCAGTCCGCTTGAGCGGAACGGGGTGTTACATCCTACCCAACTTAGAAAAAGTCTCGTCCTCGAGACTTACTAAGGACAAGCAGTAATCTAGGGTTGAGGCAATCCTAGACAAGTTGTTTTTACTTGTTCATTTGGATATTCACTTGCACAAGCTTCGAAATCAGCATACCGCTTAGACTGGATCGTGCGCACCTTCGACATGCATTTCTAGTGTGAACATGTCAACCAGCTCAGTGATAGCGAAGTCTTAGCACTCGAGTTTCACCTTTTCTTAAGTCTTGGATGGTGCACTAGTTCAAGGCGTCCCTCGAATAGATGCATTCAACCAAACTTAGGGTTAGTGAAAATCGGACAAGCTACTAGCGATACTCTCAAGGGTTCGCACAGGTTGGCTCAAAGGCCACTCGCAGCATACAACCAGACAAGCAAGCATATCATTCAAAACGTATTTTGAAAGTATTTAGACTTATTGTTGGAACATCCCATCGAGGCATTGAGAGAGAGCGTGCACATAACCCACGAACGAGCTTTCGAAACAGAGATATCGAATTGAAGTCCAAAGGCGTAGAAGCCAGGCTCTGATACCAACATGTCACGCCCCGATCTTCCGCAGGCAAATTGGCCGTTCCCGCTAGGCGGGAATCACCCTCGCCAGCGCTCCCGCGGAACGATCGCTTAACCCATCCGGGCGTGATGCCGCACGAGCGTGATCCACGCCCGTGCAAGGCCATGGTTCATTGGCTGGCGGCAAGAGTTCTAAGCCACAGAGTCGTACAGATTGTCCGAGTGCAGCGGAGTCATGAACGCATAGGCGATCGGTAACAGGTTCACTGAGTCGACAAATATAGCGGAAGCATTGAAACAAGTAAAGTAATCTCTTTATTGATATGAACTTGTGTTACAGGCGGCGTATAGCCGAGATTACAAGTCGCTCAAGCCTCTCTCTCTGAAACAGTAAAAGCGTGCCAAGTGGCTACAACTGTGGAATGAATGTACAGGCGATGGTCAGGCGATGTTCACAACTTATGTCTTATATATGTGCTTCAGTCCCGGACGCACCGTTGCAAGGCTTTAGAGGGAACTCCTGGCCTTAGCACGCACGAAGGAGGCGTCCGCACCGCACGAGGTTCTCCCGCACCCTGCATACAAACTGGTGGATTATCAGTACATTGAATGCACTGGTGGGGAAGCTACTCGCCCGCTCGACAAATCCAAACACGTAATACAGGTTCCGTGCACAACTATTAAGTTGTCTTTCTAGTTGCCTTAGGATCAGGTTCATGCAAATATTGAATAGCCTAGTTCGTGTGGCAGTGCGCCGTGCGATATGAGAGGAACACGGCGAGACTTACCAACTTACCATTTCCTTCCCTGTCCAAGGCAAACATTGAGGCAAACATGTTAATTCGAGCACGGGCAAGTATAAGCATTCAGGAGGCAAGCACATGCAAACAGGAGGGTCGTTTTAACATGATCGTTCAGGTGTTCAGTCGATGCGATGCAGTGACTCACACGCTGATAGCCGCTAAGCGAGGATGACTTATCTATATGAACAGGAGTCGCTGGCATAGCCATAAAGGACCGTTTAGTCTTTGAACAAGGATGGTGTGCAACGAAGCACGTGAGGCGCTACACGCCATCCTGTTCGCACGTGAGACTATCGTGATGTTCCATCCGGATCGGAACGGTCCCAGTGCCCCGGTGACCGCCCGTGGAACCGTTAAACCTTGTTTCCAAGTTGTCCGCGACATGCAGGTCAGGATCAGGGTCAGTTCAATCCACAACTTGAATGATAATCCATGATTCGTGATCTGAACGAGCGTTTGCTCCAAGAGCTGAGATTCGTTCGTTACGTGACGTGATTCTCGTTCAGACATAAACTTGATGTGATTATCATTCAGTTGTCACGTTAAGGATTCACATTCAGTATTCGTTACCCTGATACGTGCCCCTGGTTCGGGGATTGCCTTGGCGACCTAATGGTCCCGGATACTTGCAGGTTCGTTCAGGCACGGAACGACTACGTAATAGTCTTCCGGGGTTTGCATGAAAACACAGTAACATTCAAGCAGACAAGCATGCGTTCTAAGGAACATAATCAGCACGTTTGCTCGGCCCCGAAGGTAGTTCGAGGGATGAAACCGTCAAGGGACTTAGCATGCGAGGGTCTGAGTATAAGCAGTATTTCATTTCCATGTTCTAGCAAGCAATACAAGTTGGGATTATTCCCTTAGCTAGGTGCGTTGGATTTATTAGCATGCAGGGGGTGATTCACCTAGCGACTAGCATAAATATTCCAGATTTTTATGTGTGCTGGCTAAGCAAAGACAAGTTCACCGTAGCCACCCACCTTAGCGATGATTCGCCTCGGTAGAGTGATACGACTGAGCGAGCCTCTGAAAGTCCAAGCCGGATTCCTGTAGGGACAAGTCTGGATATCCTTTGCTTCTTGATCAAGGCAAAGCAGGTCGGGACAGCTGCACTATTGCCGATTGAGTCGGCAGTCCGCTTGAGCGGAACAGGGTGTTACATATGATAGGTGTAATTATAAGTTAGTAATTACTATAGGTAGAAGAGGGAGTAGAAAGTATGAGTAGTGGTTCCATGAGTTAGTATCAAAGTCAGCATACCTGTTTAGGATAATCATGAATTCGTGTAGTTGGGTGATCCATGTAAACAATTAAGTATCAAGGAAATTGTGTTGGAAATCAATGAAGTATGATATTCAAATTGGTGGTTGATACTTGGGTGTGTCAAGAGTATAGATATGTATATGCATTAAGAGTATTACTGAGTATGCCATAGTGAAAGGGTACCCATAAGTGTATGGGAGAGCATGAGGGAATAATAATACATTGTGCTAAAGTAGTAAGACTCGTGTTAAAATAAAGTAGAGCATTACTGTGAGTAGATAGGAGTATACCAGTATATGATTAGTGATGGGTATCTCACCTAATATTGAGGCTAGTGATGTGTTGGAAGCAATAGGTGGGAGAAGTATCGAGAAATTGTGTGCAGGATGTATAGTGGATAATAAGTGTCAGTGTGGAAGTTCATGAGTATCAGAAAGTGAAAGCTTGAGTGTTAATATTATGTCATGGGTTGAGAAATATCAAGATTGGTCATAGAAGATATATAGTGCATCACTGATTTGCATATCCGTCTGTAAGGTTTGAGGAGAGATACATATACATCAATAGAGATATGGAATCATATGTCGACCTTTGAGAGTGAAGTGAAATGCGTGTATTATAGAAGTTAATAACTAGTGCATTAGATGCAAGTGATCATGATTTCCAGTGAGTATTATGAGGTGATCTAATGATGAAGCTGGTACCTTAGAACCTTAAGGACATATGTTGTGTAGTTAGGAAGCTACTGTTACTATATCAAGAGTGTTAGTGTTTCTATATCAGGGATTAGCTGAGTAATGTGCTAGTAACAGTAAGTACATTGTGTAATAACATTGGATTGGTGTATCAGTTAATATGGATAGAAAGATATTTGGGAGCAATAATACAAGTGATCCAAGCAGTAGAGGAGGGAGACAATATATATATAAAAGTAAGTTTAGTAGGTATAGTACCTTGCCAATTTTGAGTATAGAGGTCTTATGTATCAGAGAATATTCTGAGGGGTATAAGGATACCAGTGAGATGTCATGGTGTTGTAATGGCTAGAAGGTAATTGTGTATGTATTGTGATACTAATGTACAGATGAGAAGCTTAAGATGATTAAACAAATATTAGAGGATGAGTTGCACCAAGTATCAGATAGAAAGAGATACCCTAGTAACAAGAGACAAAGTACCTCAAGTATTATGAAAGTTTAGGCAAGCATTTTAGTGACTAATATAATAATATAGAGGAGAGACATGAGTAACTTGGTATACGGATATCATCAAAATACATATGAGAGCTGATGCCTTGTGTAGACAGTAACAAGATTTAAGTAAGGCATCCTATAGGGAGTGATAAGTTGGACGAGGGTGTGCTAATAAAACACATGATTGAAAAGGTATACAAGTGTTCCTTGCAAGAGAATGATTAAGAAATTTTGGTGATTGAAACAGAACAAGGAGGTAATATCTTAGCAGTATCTTGAATAGTATCCTAAGTAGCAAGTGCCAATGAGCTAAGCATGTCCATGACCTAGAATTAGAGTATATCACTAGTATTTAGTAACCCTCAGTATTAAGAATATCTTGACAAGATTGATGATTAATAGTGTGTGATGGAATAGGCCACAGGTGGCATAGCAGATTACCTCACCAGTAAAGGAAGACATCCCAGCAGGGCAGAGACTGATTTCATGATAGTTAGAGACTATATCCAAGTATGATTTCTCTTTCAGTAGAATGATATGATTGTATGTTATAGGATATATACTATTTTAGACTGTGATTGATGGGGTTTGACCATAGTAAGATTTGTATGAATAGGATATGACTGGCCCAAGAGAGAGGGGTGGGAGTTTTAATTTCGAGGACAATATTCTTCTAAGGGGGTAGATTTGTCACTACCACATTTTCTAGGAAAGGGTATTTTAGTCATTTGGTAATTAATTAAATATTGTGCATGTTAAATTTTATTTATTGTATTATTTATTTATTTATTATTAGCATGTTAGATATATTTTTGGACTTGTGTTAGTGGACCTAACTAGTTTAGTTTAGACTCATGGACCAACATGTATTAATTGTTATAATTGAGCCCAACTAGAAAGTCCATTGATTAGGAGGATGATTAAATTAATTAAACCATTAGACTAGAAGCTTCCCTCCTTAATTTTTTTTTTATGAGAGCCCCAAGGGGTATTTTAGACTTTACATAGTAGCTTGAGGGAGGGGGCAAGTGAGGCCCATATAAAGGGGATGGAAACTTTCTCTTTCTTCATTTTTCATTCCAAATATAGATCTAGAAAATTTTCTCAACCAAATTCCTACCAAATTTTCACCCAATTATTTCTCAAATCACCATTAGAGGCTATTAGAGCATGGATCTATAAGAAGGAAATATGGATCTACAAGGAGGAAGCATATATCTACAAAGAGCAACAAGGATCTACAAGTTGGAGGCCAATTTCACCAATTTTGGAGGTTTTATTGGGAACCCATCTCCCAATAGGTACAATTCAGTTTTTTTCCTTAATTTAGGTTCTAAATCTGAGATTTAACCATGAAAAATTAATCCATATGCATAGGCTACCCATAGGATTTGGTTTTGTGTTCATAGGAGGCCTATTGAGAAAGTTATGGTGCTTTTTGTGTCAATTTTGGGAGAATTCCGAGATTGACATTTGTTGTGTATGTCAATTGGTCCTATAGATCAATTTGGCATGTGCTTGTGTGTTTGGGGCTAGTGTCGTGTCCATAATTGGGTACGTGTAGGTCGTATCCCATCAATTTGGTGATACGTGTTGATTTTGGGGGTTTTTCTCCGACACGGGATTTTGTACATGTCATATTTTGATACGGACACGTAGATTTGTATTTGACTCTTCGTATTGTTCATAAATAATATATGTGACTTGTACGTGTCCTTCGGGGTACATTTGGATGTGTGGTGGACTCGTGTCACATGCGTATCCTAGATCTAGTGGGATACGGTGTGATACTCTCCATGTGTTTGTGCAAATTATATGTAGATATATTTCTTGTGTTCTAAATTCATGGAGGATGTATATATATATATATATATATATATATATATATATATATATATATATATATATATTATGGTATATATAGTTATGCTTCTTGTGTCTTATATCTATGTATTTATTATGTATATTGTAAGCAGCTATTCTTGTATATGTATGTATAATTATATATGGTAGCATGTAAATAGATATTATGAGTTGTTATAATTATAATTATATAATGTGTATGGTGAATAATTGTATGTACGTATATATATATATATATATATATACATATATATATATATATATATGTGTGTGTGTGTGTGTGTGTGTGTGTGTGTGTGTGTGTGTTACTATGTGTATTATGTACATAATACTATGTGAGGGTGTGTGTATAATTATTATTATTATTATTATTATTATATATATATATATATATATATATATATATATATATATATATATATATATATTGTGTATATATATATATATATATATATATATATATATATATATATATATATTATTATATATACATATAGGTTTCAGCGACATCAGGAGAGTGTCGCAACAGCGAGCGTCGAAACAGGGGAGAAATAACAGCAGCGGCAGCAGCTTTTCAGCGACAGCAGTCATCGACAGTTGCAGGAAACTGTCGCTGAAACAACAGTGTATCAGCAGAGTATTAGAAGCTTCAGCGACAGTTTTTAGTGACGGTGCAGGAAACTGTCACAAAAACTGCAGTGTATCTATATACACAACAGTTTTTCGGCGACAGTGGGCAGGGTATATAGTGACAGTTTGGCAGTTTTTAATATATTAAATATTAATATAGATATATATGTATATATATATGGTAATTAATATATATATAAATATGTTCCTAATTGCTATTTGTATTATAGTATACTATATATGTATATATTTAGTTGTAGCACATAATATTATTGAGTAAGTTAGTATATTTTAGTTATTAATTGTTATGATTATCTTTTATATATTATATATTTGTAGGTATGTATGTACGTATATATGTATTAATAGTTAGTGTGTAGTTGGTAGTTAGTATTTATTCTATTAGTACATACTAGAGTTATATTGGATTGATATATGTAATTATTGATGGGTAGTTAGTACATATATGAAGTTTTGACAATTACCTTGAGATACCAATGTAAGTATCAAAATATACTAAGGTATGAGTAGTAGGTATTGACATAGTAATAGGATAGTTGTAAACTAATTTTGAGTGGGTATTAAGATAACTAAAATAAGGTATATAGTATTGTATAAATATTAAATGCATGGTAGTTTATAATTATTGTTGGGTAGTTAGTATAAATAAGGTTTTGAATTAACATTGAGATACCAAGGTAAGTATCAAGGTATTAGAGAATAATCAAGGTATTGGGTTTGGGTATCAAGATAGAGGTTTAGTGTTGTGATACCAAGTTGGTTCAAAACCAAGATAATCATTTAGCATTTGTAATTATGATTTATATATTTAATATTGCTTTATTATACATATGTGATATTTATCTATTGTTTGCGTATCCTGAGATACGGTATCTTAGTATCTTAAGTTGTAGCTTTTTGACCTAGATTCATAGTGTCACGCCCCGATCTCCCGCCGGAATCGGCCGTCCCCGGTAGGCGCGAATCACCGCGTCAGCGCTCCCGTGGGACGTACGTTTCCATCGGGACGCGATGCCGCACGAGCCTGGGATTGCGCCCGTGCAAGGCAAATACCGAAATGGCCGTTTATAACTAGTTCACAGAGTCGTCAAAGCGGAAACATAAAATGAACACAAGTATTGAATCCAAATCAAGCTCTTTATTGATATGAAGTAAAGATTACAAGCGGCGCTAGGCCGAGATTACAAACCGCTCATGCTCTCTCTCTCTCTCTTACAATGAGTATGTCCTTAGGCTTAGAACCAATACAAACGATCTGGATGATAATGTTCCCATACATTATGTTCCGTATATGTAAGCTCCAGGTCCGTGCGCCACGCTCCAAGACGCCAAGTATGGTCCGACGCCTCATTGCGCTAAGCGATCTCCGAAATCGTACGAGTTTCCACTGCACCCTGCATGCAGACTGGTTGGGTATCAGTACATTGAATGCACTGGTGGGGAGGCCTCTCGCCCACGCCACAAAACAAGCACGTTCATTAGTTATGTGCACCGACAGGTTTCGTTGTCTTTCTATTCTTTTACCTTAGGATCAGTTACATGGCAATATAAAGAAAGTAATCTCCGTGTCAACTCAAGAGTGTCATAATAATGAACAATTGAGTTCACCTTACCACTTCTTACCATTCGGCCTTCCTTGTCATATGCAGCAATATAAACAATGAACTACGGAATAACAAGAAGCAACTATAAAACCCAAGTGTTATGCCGTGCCTCTGCCTCCCAAGACCCATTTTTACTAGAACTATATATGATACCGTGCATCCATTCTACTTATGCAAATTATCGTGCAAATGCACTCCTTTCCGTTTTCCCTTTTCTCAATGCGGATAGCCGCTATGCAAATATGACTTATCTATATGAAGGTCACTGGCTCTGCTAGCCATATTGGACATAATCTGCGATGGACAGCCGTCTTCCCATCTCGGTTGCTAGCCTTGCTGGGCCTCCTAGCCGTCTAACGAGTCGACGCCCATCCAGGACGGTAGCAAGCCTTGCTGGATGTCTCGCCCTCGCCCACTAGTCATCAGCTAGCGTACTGCCAGGACTACACTGGCACTGTCCTCCCGGGCCGACACGATTCGGATGCCTCAGCAATCGTGTCGAGGACTCTCTCTACCTGGTGCGCAACCAGTTGTCCGTGACCATGCAACTACTCTCCCACATTCCATTCCTAGCCGAGGACAACTCTCGGATCTATCTTAGCCAAGGACTACACTCGGATCTTTTCTTCCTTACGCAGCTCTCAGATTTGAGACTGCCTCGGTGATCTGCATATCCCGAGTACCTTCCTTTCCTTCCATCTCCTGACTCGGAATGACTACTTGATAGCCTTCCTCGTCTATGCATGCAACATGATTTTACTCCATCCCGTGTTGTGTTCCGTACGGTGCAACATCTCAGTATAAACTCACACTACTTTATAGCATATATGAAGGAATTTACTACATTCCAACTCAACAAATCCCGACTACGCAAATAGCAAGTAAAATCTCCATGTTCTATACAGTGATAAGGCGGGGTTATCCCCTTAGCTATGTGCGTTCATCTCTTTTATTAGCATGCAAAGGTTATCGCCTGTAAACTAGCATGTAACATTCATTTTCTTAGTGTGCAGCTAAGTAGAGACAGGTTCACCGGGGCCACCCACCTTAGCGATGTATCGCATCGGTCGAGCGAGACTCCGGACGCGCCTCTGATAGCCTAAGTCTGACTCCATTTGAAGATCCCAGCATAAATGTCTTTGCATCGAACGAGCCATCTCGCTGAGCAAGGCGGTTGAATAGCTACACTTGTGCCGTTTGAATCGGCCCTCCGGGTTGAGCGGAGCGGGTCGTTACATTATACACCACTCAGAACAAGTCTCGTCCTCGAGACTTCTTGAGCGCAACTCGTACTATCGCACTAGTTCTAAACCAACTCTATATATCTCGTCTAACCTTCAAGGACTGTATCATTAATGCTTTAATTTATTTCTCACCATAAGTTACGCGCATGCTTAGCCAATCCCCATCGAACGACTCTATCGTTAAATGCTATTGAGCTATACTCAACTCAATCGTTGCACTCCCAACTCAAATCTACTGCACCTGGCGCAGGGCTGTATTACTCAAACACGGAGTATTCTATAACCCAATGGGCACTTACAACTCATAATTGGGTGGACTTTCCCAACTTGTTATCTTCCATAGGAACCCACCGCATTTGAGCCTATTGACAGTTTACTTGACATCGCCTATCGAAACCCATCGTTACGCCTAAAACCAAAAGCTAGAATCTCAGCAATTATCCAATCTCGTTCGCATCAAATCTCTCTGAGTCACCGTCCAATTTCGCTAAGTAAATCGCACCCAATCACCTACGTTTTCTTTACTTATTCTATATTGCGCCTTAGCACAGAGCTAAGTTGCCCACCTGGGGTATGCTCTAATCCTTCAAGTCTTTGGTTCAATCGAACTTAACTTCCTATTCGTTTTTTTACTCATTTCGTTCGCACGAGTGCTTAATCATTTATCCGAATGTGTCACGCCCCAGTCCCAAAATACCGTGGGACCAGACGCGTGGCAACGGCCAGCAGTACGCACCGATGGACCAACTCAATATAATGGATCCATCAGGGCATACTTAAGCTGTAAAACAAGTCTACGACAATCATGGCACAACTAATCTCATCCACACAAGATATAAAACATGATCCACAGAATAAATAAAGAATGTAAATCATCAGCAAGTCTCACAAAGTACTTCGGGGAACAACCCGATAAATATCTAGTACAATGGTTCATCTGACCAGAATAGAAAGACTGAAATAAATAAATGAAAGCTGAGCATAAACATGGATGCTCAAGAGAAGTCTTCAGCTAAGACCTCGTCCTCAGATGGTGGTACAACTCCTGGATCAGCTCCTGCTCCAGTCCCGTAGATCTCGGGATAAACCACGTCTGTAAAATCTGGGGAACAAAATCCGGATCCAGGTCCTCAGGGGACATAGCAAGGTACAAGAAAGCTCATGCCAATAAATACAGATAAGCAGTGCAGCAAATAAATAACTAAATGAACAATGGGGTAAATAAGTAACCATCTAAGTGTAAATGCAAGTGAGAGCATCACTAGTCTCAGGCTGAGCCACTACAAGCTCTGTGTCGGGGAGCCGGTAGCGGTAATAACCGGTAGTGGGTCTAGCTCTGCTACGAGAGTCTACGACCTCTCAATAATAGAAGATATACATAAATACAGCCTGTAGCCTGTGTGTCTCTCCCCTCCCAATGTAACCACGCATATCATGACCACAACGTCTCATGCCCATGTCAAGCGCGATCATAGCTAAATGCAACCAGTCATAAGTATCTAATAATATAATGTCCATGTCCTGTATCCTATACAGAATCACCACGAATATCTCGGGAAAATCCTGTCTCATGAATAGTGTCAAGTGTCCTGGGTCATATGGTACTTGATAAGACAAGTACGAGAATATAAAGTGTCACGGATGTCCATCTCTAGATGACCGTACCCAACACTGCGTACAGTGTCGGCACCCGACTGATAATCGGACGCTAAGTACGTCACACGGTCCTAGGTTGAGCATGCACAGCAGTATATATAAAGCAAGAAAAATAAATAACTAGGCTGCAGAGTTTGGCAAGGTACACTTGCCTGATGTTTGAATATCAACAACTGCCCTGGTATCTGTGGATCCGGTGGGAACTACTCCAAAAGCTGTAATAAATATCACCAACAGTCTCAGAAGATGTCAAATAGCTGGAAATGCCTGTCCTTACGTCCAATTTGGACACAGGGGCAAAAAGGTCATTTTCGGGCCAAAGCGGGTTCCATATGTGAGCCCACTTTGCACCGAAAAGCGCGTCAGGGTCAAAGGTCTCCAAATTCCGCAAACTCAGTGTCTACAAGTCAGGAACGACGATACGAACCCAACGGAACTTCCAGAATTGGATTCCGATGAGCCGGTCACAAAATCACCCGTCAAGTGGAGCCGGTGGGGCCCACGATACGTGATTTTGTCAACGTCCTCAGAATCGAACCAAACTTGGCTCACAGGACCAGCGTATTACTACGGATCCGATGGCGCAAGTTTCGTCTCGATCCGACGTGTGTACACGAAGTTACAGCGTGTTCCAGGATCAACGGATACGGGGTGTCGTCGGCGGATACGCGTTGATTCCGGGGTGCACGCACCTCCGAATCGACTTCTGCGAAAACCCACACGACCGTATCAACGTCGTGCACAGTTTGGTAAAGACCGCGTGCGACCAAGTCGTCCCGATTGGCGGGGCGGACTCAGTTCCGGGGTGAAACAGGGCGTTGTTTTTCCTTGTTTTGGATCGCGGTGTACGATCACTACAGGACGCGATGCACCGAGCGAGTTGCACGGGCACCGAGAGGGTTATACAGTCTACGCATAGCAATCGACGGAATTGAAAACGGAGTTGCGAGTTGGGAGAAATCAATACCTGAACAGGGCCCGTGAATGCTGAGATTCACGTGTCCAAGAGTCCAACCTGTGTCCTGGTCGAGGGTCTACCGTGTCCGCTAGGGCTGTGCCTGGAGACGGAGGGGTCGACTTCGCCGGCAGAGGGCGTCTCGGCCTAGGGCAGCTGCGGGCTGTTGGTCGACGTCGGTGGAGTCGACGGGGAGTCGAAGGCTGGACGGCGCGGTGGAGGCAGGTTCGAGCAAAGGGGGTGGGTCGGTCCGGCGAGGGGTCGTGCGGCGTTGGCAGCAGGCGGTGAGCAGGGTCCCTGGGTCGACGAGCGATGGCGTCGAACGGCGGCGAGCGGGAGTCGACCGGCTGAACCGGTGGCCAGGGTCGGGATGGGGGTCTCTGGGTTCGACGAGGTGGATGTCCGCGGTGGAGGAGGACGAATCGGTGGACGGGGTTCTGTGGGTCGGCGGGCGGCAGCGGACGATCGGCAGGGAGCAGTGGGGGTTCTGCGAGTCGGGGTACTCGCTGACGATGGCGGCCGGTCGGCGTTGCTTAACGGAGCGGCGGAGCGACTGGAGGTAGGGGTCGGCGGAGATGACAAAGGGAATTAGGGTGGCGGCGGTGGCTACACGAATATCGAGGAGAATATATAGGTTGTGAACAGTGTTTCCGGCGGAGAGTTTAGGGTTTCCCCCTGATGTCGAATCCGGGTCGGGTCTGGCTTGGGTCCGACCAGACCCAATCCACTGTTTGGTTCAGCCTGGGTTGGTTTAGGCAGGGGTGTTTGGTTTAATCATCCAAATAGCTAAAGGTCCTCGATACATTGCTCCGGGGTCCAATAAATTCACCGAAAAATGCCATGCGTCCGGTTCTCCATTATACACAATAAATTTTTACTTCCAGAATATTTTGACTCCATTAAGCCACACTTAAAATTATTTAACCCACAAACCTCAGTGATAAATTCCAGAAAAATACCAAAAATAGGGAAAATTTTATAAATCTTATTTCTGAAATTTAGGGTGTTTACAATCTTCCCTCCTTAAAAGGATTGCGTCCTCGCAATCAAAGAATAAGCTACTAAAGAAAGAGTTATGGAAATACAAGGTGGCCTAGTTTACAACTGCCTCCTCGAACAAGTGGGGGTATCGCTGACGCATACTATCTTCTCGTTCCCAAGTTGATTCGCCTGGTGAATGATGTTTCCATGCTACTCGGACCAGTCTGATCGTCTGTCCCCGCAATGTCTTCTCACTGACGTCGAGGATGCCAACTGGTTGTTCCTCATACCTCAAGCTCGGGCCTACTGCGATCTCTGAATGATCGACTACGTGACTTGGGTCGGTCACGTATCTTCGCAACTGTGAGACGTGGAATACGTCATGCACTCCCTCTAAGGATGGAGGTAATGCAAGCCGATAAGCCACCTCACCAACGCGCTCTAGAATGTCAAATGGCCCAATATACCTTGGGCTCAGCTTGCCTCTGCTCCCGAATCTGATAGTACCACGAGTGGGCGAAATCCTCAAGAATACGTGATCTCCTTCCTTGAACTCTAGGGGACGCCTGTGTGTATCTGCCCAATGCTTCTGTCTGTCCTGAGCTGCTCGTAGATGATTCTGTATCTGCTTCACCTTCTCCACTGTCTGGGTGACCAATTCTGGACCCAGTATTTGACGTTCACCAACGTCATTCCAACACACAGGTGATCTGCACTTCCTTCCGTATAAAGCTTCAAATGGCGCCATCTGGATGCTGGCCTGATAACTGTTATTGTAGGAGAACTCTACTAAGTGCAAATGATCTTCCCAAGATCCTCCGAAATCTAGCATACATGATCTCAACATGTCCTCCAATATCTGAATGGTGCGCTCCGATTGGCCATCTGTCTGCGGGTGGTACGCCGTGCTGAACTTGAGTCTGGTGCCCAGACTCTCTTGCATGCTTCTCCAGAAATGAGATGTAAATCTCGAATCTCGATCCGATACAATACTAACAGGTACTCCATGTAATTTGATGATTTGTCGCATATACATGTCAGCTAGTACCTCCGTGGACTGTCCAACTCTAAATGGCAAGAAGTGTGCCGATTTAGTGAGTCGATCCACGATCACCCATACTGCGTCTCTTCCGCTGGGGCTCTTCGGAAATCCTGTGACAAAGTCCATCGTGATATGCTCCCACTTCCATTCCGGTATCGGGAGCGGTTGTAACATACCTGCAGTCCTCTGATGCTCGGCCTTTACTTGCTGGCAGACTAAGCATTTGGCCACAAATCTGGCGATCTCTCTCTTCATTCCATGCCACCAGTAATACTGTCTCAAGTCTCTGTACATCTTAGTTCCTCCTGGGTGAACAGAGTACATAGAGCTATGCGCTTCAGTCATTAACTCTTGTCTCAATTCTCCATTTGGAACATACAAGCGGTTTCCAAATCTCAATGTCCCGTCTTCGTGAATGCGAAGTCCTGTCTGAATACCTGCTTCTGTCCTTTCTTTGAGTCTTCGGAATCTAGCATCGGTGGGCAATGCTTCTTTGATCTTCTCCACGAGTGATGACTGAATCTCAAGGTTAGCCATCAAGCCATTCTGTCCCGGTACGATAACCTCTATCTGTAGCTCTTGTAAATCCTTCAATAACTCGGGCTGCATTGTCAAGAAATAAGCCGTAGGCTTCCTGCTGAGTGCATCTGCAACAACATTCGCCTTTCCCGGATGATACTGCAGATCGATGTCAAAATCTACCATCAGTTCCAGCCAACGTCTCTGTCTCATGTTAAGCTCCTTCTGAGTATACACATACTTCAGGCTCTTGTGGTCAGTAAAGATTTCTACCCTCTCTCCATAAAGGTAGTGCCTCCATATCTTCAATGCAAATATCACTGCTGCTAGCTCCAGATCATGCGTGGGGTAGTTCTTCTCGTGGTCCTTCAACTGTCTCGACGCATAAGCATTGACTTTGCCATGTTGCATCAAAACACCTCCTAGTCCACTGCCGGATGCATCACTGTAAACAACAAAACCTCCTGACCCTGAAGGAAGAGTCAAGACAGGTGCTGTTGTTAATCTTCTCTTCAGTTCTTCAAAAGCCTTCTGGCAGTCTTCCGTCCATATAAACTCCTGATCCTTTCGTGTTAGCTTTGTCATTGGTTCTGCAATCCTCGAGAAATTTTCTACGAACCTTCGGTAATATCCCGCAAGTCCGAGAAAACTTCTCACCTCAGCTACTGATGTAGGTGTAGGCCAAGTCTCTATCGCCGCAACTTTCTCTGGATCCACTGAAAGTCCTTCTCCTGATATGATGTGTCCCAAGAAGGGCACTCTGTCCATACAGAACTCACACTTACTGAGCTTGGCATATAACTTCTCATGTCTCAAGGTCTCTAACACGATTCTGAGATGCTCCTCGTGCTCTTCAGGGCTCTTGGAATATATGAGAATGTCATCAATGAACACTACTACGAATTTATCCAAGAACTGATGGAAGACCCTGTTCATTAAGCTCATAAATACTGCTGGCGCGTTGGTTAAACCAAACGGCATCACCAAGAACTCATAATGCCCATACTTCGTCCTGAAAGCTGTCTTCGGGATGTCTTCCTTCCTCACCTTGATCTGATGATAGCCGGATCTAAGGTCAATCTTCGAGAATACCCTTGCACCACTCAATTGATCGAATAGATCATCAATGCGTGGTAAGGGATACCTGTTCTTGATGGTCACGGCATTCAGTGCCCTGTAATCAATACACAACCGTACTGTTCCATCCTTCTTCGGCACAAATAAGATGGGTGCTCCCCAAGGTGAAACACTGGGGCGAATGAAACCCTTCTCCAAAAGATCATCAACCTGTTCCTTCAATTCCACTAACTCCTTAGGTGCTAGCCGGTAAACCGATGAAGTGATTGGCTCTGCTCCTGGAGTTAAGTCTATTGTGAATTCTATTTCCCGATCAGGCGGTAAACCTGGAAGATCATCAGGAAATACATCCACAAATTCTGATATGACTCTTGGGTATCCTGTCTCCTCTTCTACAGATAATACCCTAAGAGTAGGCTGAACTCCTTGCTCTACTGCTCCTCGGAGAAACTCAAATTCTGGATGTCCTGGCGGTCTAAATATAACCCGCCCAAGTCGGCAATCAAGAGTCGCATGGTACTATCTTAACCAGTCCATACCAAGTACGACATCATAATCCGGCATGGAAAAGATTAGAAATTGAGCTCGCATTTCTCGGCCACAAACTACTACAGAACATGATCTACAGACATCACTAACCGGAATAATACCTCCTCCCGTAAGAATCCTCTTCATCTTCGGAAGGGGTGCGGTAGCTACTCTATGGGTGGCTACAAAGCTAGCTGCTATAAATGAATGCGATGCTCCAGAATCAAATAAAGCTACTGCAGGTAATGAAGCTACTAAAATAGTACCTGCGATGACTTCGCCTGCTGTAGCCTCCTCCTCAACAGCTAGTGGGAATGCCTGTGCCCGTCCCTGAGCTGGACCTCTCTGCTGCTGCTGAGCCTGCTGAAATAAGGCTGCCTGTGGTGCCAGTGGTGGTCTCTGCTGATTCCCTCCTGGGGCTGGTGGTCTGACCCCACCAACTCCTGTCTGCTGGCCTCCTGCTGCTGGATAAGCTGGTCGTGGTGCAGGTAATGCTAGTCTTGGTGCTCCGTCTCGGCGTTCAGTACAGTCCCTGGAAAAGTGCTGGTTGGATCCGCAGCTCAAACATAGTCCCAATTTACGCCGGCATTCCTTCTCAATGTGTCCTACCTTGCCGCAGTGGTGACAAGTAGGAAGGGGTCTGTCTCTCTGTGCTGCTCTATCTGGCATACCCCTTTGGGCTCGCTTTGCTGAATCCCCATGTGCTGGCCTGATTTGTGCTGATGTGATAGGCCTCTTCAAATTAGATTCCCTCCTGGTGACGCGCTCCAAGCGTCGGGCTGCTGCAAGGACATCGGTATAAGAGGTAGGTGCTACCGTTCCAATCACTTTCTGAAGCTCGAACTTCAAGCCGTCAAAGAACTTCTCTGCTTTTTCTTCCTCCGTTGAAATCAGTGTTGGGGCAAAGCGGCTCAGGCGAATAAATTCTGCATTGTATTCCTCCACTGACATGCTGCCTTGGATAAGGCGGTTGAACCTGTCTCTGAGCTCTGACCGTGCAATGGCTGGAATGTACATCTCTTGGAAGAGTCTGGAGAACTCTTCCCATGTGACTCGGTCCTGTCCAAGCCTCCTTTCTTCTGCTAACCACCAGTGATGCGCGTTATCAGTTAACTGCATTCTGACGGCAGTCATCCACTTCTCTCTTGGAAGTTCAGCGGCTTCCAACTGATGCTGAATGTTTGTGAGCCACTCATGAACTTCCGTTGGCCCTTCTTTACCAGAAAATGTGCGAGGCTTGAGATGACGGAAGTCGGTGATAGATCCCGTCGATATTCGCCTTGCTGGCGGATTGCCTGCTCCAATGCGGATACCAGGCTGGTCCTCAGATACTCGGCCTCCTGCCGATGGGCCTCTTGCTGAATCTGTTGCTGTGCTTGCATCATAGCATACATCATCTGGAACATTTGTTGTCCGTCCATGGCTTGTCCTGACGGGAATACTGGCATCTGGGGAGTGAACTGAGGTGGTGGTGGAATATCATCTCTCCGGAACCTTGGATTAGGCTGCCCGGTTTGATCACTCTGCGATGCTTGTCCACCATCCCCTGGTGTCACTCCGTCTCCATAAGTAACCACAGCGTCGTGTGGTGTCTCCAAAGGGATATCATCTCTGTTCCCGGAATCCATTGCTCTGCAATCAAAAGATAAACTATGAGAACGCTCAGAGGAATCAATACAGGATGCAGTTCAAGTAACAAAATTCGAGGTCGATATAGAGTTCAACAACTGGTTAAATGATGGATGAGATCCTATAGTTTATACTGTCCTTAGGGCAGGCTGGTCCGGTCCCTAAGTTGAAACCGAACTATTTAGTCGTAGACCTGCATGGGCCACCACAAAAACCATGTCACGCCCCAGTCCCAAAATACCGTGGGACCAGACGCGTGGCAACGGCCAGCAGTACGCACCGATGGACCAACTCAATATAATGGATCCATCAGGGCATACTTAAGCTGTAAAACAAGTCTACGACAATCATGGCACAACTAATCTCATCCACACAAGATATAAAACATGATCCACAGAATAAATAAAGAATGTAAATCATCAGCAAGTCTCACAAAGTACTTCGGGGAACAACCCGATAAATATCTAGTACAATGGTTCATCTGACCAGAATAGAAAGACTGAAATAAATAAATGAAAGCTGAGCATAAACATGGATGCTCAAGAGAAGTCTTCAGCTAAGACCTCGTCCTCAGATGGTGGTACAACTCCTGGATCAGCTCCTGCTCCAGTCCCGTAGATCTCGGGATAAACCACGTCTGTAAAATCTGGGGAACAAAATCCGGATCCAGGTCCTCAGGGGACATAGCAAGGTACAAGAAAGCTCATGCCAATAAATACAGATAAGCAGTGCAGCAAATAAATAACTAAATGAACAATGGGGTAAATAAGTAACCATCTAAGTGTAAATGCAAGTGAGAGCATCACTAGTCTCAGGCTGAGCCACTACAAGCTCTGTGTCGGGGAGCCGGTAGCGGTAATAACCGGTAGTGGGTCTAGCTCTGCTACGAGAGTCTACGACCTCTCAATAATAGAAGATATACATAAATACAGCCTGTAGCCTGTGTGTCTCTCCCCTCCCAATGTAACCACGCATATCATGACCACAACGTCTCATGCCCATGTCAAGCGCGATCATAGCTAAATGCAACCAGTCATAAGTATCTAATAATATAATGTCCATGTCCTGTATCCTATACAGAATCACCACGAATATCTCGGGAAAATCCTGTCTCATGAATAGTGTCAAGTGTCCTGGGTCATATGGTACTTGATAAGACAAGTACGAGAATATAAAGTGTCACGGATGTCCATCTCTAGATGACCGTACCCAACACTGCGTACAGTGTCGGCACCCGACTGATAATCGGACGCTAAGTACGTCACACGGTCCTAGGTTGAGCATGCACAGCAGTATATATAAAGCAAGAAAAATAAATAACTAGGCTGCAGAGTTTGGCAAGGTACACTTGCCTGATGTTTGAATATCAACAACTGCCCTGGTATCTGTGGATCCGGTGGGAACTACTCCAAAAGCTGTAATAAATATCACCAACAGTCTCAGAAGATGTCAAATAGCTGGAAATGCCTGTCCTTACGTCCAATTTGGACACAGGGGCAAAAAGGTCATTTTCGGGCCAAAGCGGGTTCCATATGTGAGCCCACTTTGCACCGAAAAGCGCGTCAGGGTCAAAGGTCTCCAAATTCCGCAAACTCAGTGTCTACAAGTCAGGAACGACGATACGAACCCAACGGAACTTCCAGAATTGGATTCCGATGAGCCGGTCACAAAATCACCCGTCAAGTGGAGCCGGTGGGGCCCACGATACGTGATTTTGTCAACGTCCTCAGAATCGAACCAAACTTGGCTCACAGGACCAGCGTATTACTACGGATCCGATGGCGCAAGTTTCGTCTCGATCCGACGTGTGTACACGAAGTTACAGCGTGTTCCAGGATCAACGGATACGGGGTGTCGTCGGCGGATACGCGTTGATTCCGGGGTGCACGCACCTCCGAATCGACTTCTGCGAAAACCCACACGACCGTATCAACGTCGCGCACAGTTTGGTAAAGACCGCGTGCGACCAAGTCGTCCCGATTGGCGGGGCGGACTCAGTTCCGGGGTGAAACAGGGCGTTGTTTTTCCTTGTTTTGGATCGCGGTGTACGATCACTACAGGACGCGATGCACCGAGCGAGTTGCACGGGCACCGAGAGGGTTATACAGTCTACGCATAGCAATCGACGGAATTGAAAACGGAGTTGCGAGTTGGGAGAAATCAATACCTGAACAGGGCCCGTGAATGCTGAGATTCACGTGTCCAAGAGTCCAACCTGTGTCCTGGTCGAGGGTCTACCGTGTCCGCTAGGGCTGTGCCTGGAGACGGAGGGGTCGACTTCGCCGGCAGAGGGCGTCTCGGCCTAGGGCAGCTGCGGGCTGTTGGTCGACGTCGGTGGAGTCGACGGGGAGTCGAAGGCTGGACGGCGCGGTGGAGGCAGGTTCGAGCAAAGGGGGTGGATCGGTCCGGCGAGGGGTCGTGCGGCGTTGGCAGCAGGCGGTGAGCAGGGTCCCTGGGTCGACGAGCGATGGCGTCGAACGGCGGCGAGCGGGAGTCGACCGGCTGAACCGGTGGCCAGGGTCGGGATGGGGGTCTCTGGGTTCGACGAGGTGGATGTCCGCGGTGGAGGAGGACGAATCGGTGGACGGGGTTCTGTGGGTCGGCGGGCGGCAGCGGACGATCGGCAGGGAGCAGTGGGGGTTCTGCGAGTCGGGGTACTCGCTGACGATGGCGGCCGGTCGGCGTTGCTTAACGGAGCGGCGGAGCGACTGGAGGTAGGGGTCGGCGGAGATGACAAAGGGAATTAGGGTGGCGGCGGTGGCTACACGAATATCGAGGAGAATATATAGGTTGTGAACAGTGTTTCCGGCGGAGAGTTTAGGGTTTCCCCCTGATGTCGAATCCGGGTCGGGTCTGGCTTGGGTCCGACCCGACCCAATCCACTGTTTGGTTCAGCCTGGGTTGGTTTAGGCAGGGGTGTTTGGTTTAATCATCCAAATAGCTAAAGGTCCTCGATACATTGCTCCGGGGTCCAATAAATTCACCGAAAAATGCCATGCGTCCGGTTCTCCATTATACACAATAAATTTTTACTTCCAGAATATTTTGACTCCATTAAGCCACACTTAAAATTATTTAACCCACAAACCTCAGTGATAAATTCCAGAAAAATACCAAAAATAGGGAAAATTTTATAAATCTTATTTCTGAAATTTAGGGTGTTTACAGAATGATCCCTTCGTACAACTATTGCATTCCCAAACTCAGTCTGTCACGACCCGCACCCGGGGTAAGGGTACTAGTCGGAAACAACGCCCAGCCTACGCCGCAGAATCGGCAGTAGAACGCTGTCTAGAAAGTCTATCTAATATAATGAACCACCAAAAGATAGTGTACTCAATCACAGAACTAAGATAGAATGAACACGGATCAGATAAGAATAGAATAGTCATCAACTCATGAGTTTAAAATAATACATCAATGAGTCTGAAGAGTAACAAAAATAAGCTGGAGACAAATCCAGTACAAAAGAATACTATCATACTACAAGCTACACTCCAGGGTCAACTGTCTCCGTTGGGATAAGTCCCTCTTGAGCCAGGGTCTCCGAATCTAAACCCACAACATCCTGGGGTCCATAATAGGTAGGGTACTCCTCAGTGTCATCTGGAAAAATATATCCAGTCAGGAAAGGAGCAGAGTACATCTCTAACAGCAGTTCTAATCCATGATAAAAACTATGTAACAGTAAATAGCTGTGGATAAACAAGATGCACAAAATAGATACAAGAGATATATAGACAATAAGGAAATACTGGAAAGAAATACAATAATGAACAATATGCCAATGAAACAATAATACTAATGACTAAGTGTGTGAGTACTAGCTTAACATATGATCGGCTTGGGCAAGATACAATGCGGCCTGGCTAATCATACGTGCGGTGCATGATCAACACTATTCGCTTACCAATACTTTATTCAATAGGGATTTGATCACATATCTATACTAATACTCCCCACCCCCAACTGGTATAATAGATCCAACCACGGTATGCTATGGCACTAGATTCCCCAAGAAGATAGCTAGTCTTCCCGAGAATCGGTGTCTGTACATGTACAAGATAACCAATGAAACAATACTTGCACCATATACACCATATACCAAGGAATAACATCTCATGACGAGATCCGGATATACCAATCCGTGTAACCATAGTGTCGAGAAAAACATGTAAATCTACACTAGATACAACGAACATATAGGATATCATAAATGAGAAACTATCAGAGAATGTACTCGCCTGAAATCCAAAGAACAGTCTCAAAAGGTGACATCTCTATACTGGCCTGGTAACACCTTCGACCATATAGAGCTTCAAAAGGTGACATCTCTATACTGGCCTGGTAACTGTTGTTGTAAGCAAACTCTACCAAATGGAGATGGTCCTCCCAAGAACCCCAGAAATCTAGTACACAAGTGCGCAACATATCCTCGAGAGTCTGGATAGTCCTCTCTGACTGCCCATCTGTCTGGGGATGATATGCAGTACTGAACTTGAGCTGAGTGCCCAAACTCTCCTGCAAACTCCTCCAGAAATGAGAAGTAAAATGACTATCTCGATCTGAGACTATGCTGACGGAAACTCCGTGTATCCTAACGATCTGCCTCACATACATCTCTGCCAGCTTCTCCGTAGACAAACCCACTTTGAAAGGCAAAAAGTGGGCCGACTTGGTCAATCTATCAACAATGACCCAAATCGCGTCTTTCCCTCCTGGAGATCGTGGAAGTCCGGACACAAAATCTATAGTAATGTGTTCCCACTTCCATTCTGGAATGGGTAATGGCTGAAGTAACCCTCCTGGCCTCTGCCTCTCGGCTTTCACCTGCTGACACACTAAGCATCTGGATACAAACTGTGCCACTTCCCTCTTCATGCCATACCACCACACACTCTCTCGCATATCCCGATACATCTTGTTAGCACCTGGATGTATGGAATACTAAGAGCGATGCGCTTCCTGCAATACCTCCTTCCACAACTCCCCACTAGGCACACACAATCTAACTCCATGCCTCAAAGATCCATCTGCTGCAATAATAAAATTATCCTCCAATCCTGCTCTCACCTGAGCTATGATACTCCTTAGAGATATATCATCATACTGTGCTACCTTGATCCTGTCCATCAAATCTGAGTGTATCTGCAATCCCCACATCTGCATAGCACATCCAGGAACAATCACCTCAATGCCCAAGCTCTCTAAGTCCTCCAACAAATATCGATCCTGCGTCAAGAACATAGCTACCAGATACCTGCTCAAAGCATCGGCAACTACATTTGCTTTCCCAGGATAATATTGCAAAAAGATATCAAAATCCTTCATCAATTCCAACCACCGACGCTGCCTCATGTTCAACTCCTTCTGCGTGAAAACGTACTTCAAGCTTTTGTGGTCTGTGAAGATCTCCACACGCTCTCCGTACAAATAATGTTTCCACAACTTCAGGGCGAATATGACAGCTGCCAACTCCAAATCATGGGTAGGATAGTTCTTTTCATGAGAACGCAATTGTCTGGATGCATAGGCAATCACTTTCCCATGCTGCTGAAGAACACAACCTAAACCCTTCCCCGATGCATCACTATAAATAGTGAAACCTCCGGACCCTGATGGCAACGTCAAAATAGGAGCAGACGTTAACCTCTTCTTCAACTCCTCAAAAGCAATCTGGCAATCCTCCGTCCAAACAAACTCCACATCCTTCCTTGTGAGTCTGGTCATCGGCTCGGCAATCCTCGAAAAATCTTGCACAAACTTCCTGTAATAGCCTACCAATCCCAAGAAACTCCTGATCTCTGCTACCGAACTCGGAGTCTTCCAAGATTCCACTGCTGAAATCTTCTTCGGATCCACTGAAATACCATCACCAGTCACAACATGCCCCAAGAATTCTACTTTGTCCAAAAAAAACTCACATTTGGACAACTTCCCATACAGCTTCTCCTTCCTCAGCACATCCAACACAATCCTCAAATGCTCCTCATGCTCCTCCGGTGTCCTCGAGTATATGAGTATGTCGTCGATGAACACCACCACGAACTTGTCAAGGTACTGGTGGAACACCTTGTTCATCAAGTTCATAAATACCGCCGGTGCATTAGTCAAACCAAACGGTATTACCATAAACTCGTACTGACCATACCGAGTTCTAAAAGCAGTCTTCGGTATGTCCTCCGGCTTCACCTTCACTTGATGGTAGCCTGATCTCAAATCTATCTTAGAAAACACTTTCGCACCACTCAACTGATCAAACAGATCATCAATCCGTGGCAAAGGATACTTATTCTTGATAGTAAGATTATTCAAAGCACTGTAATCAATGCACATGCGCACCGATCCATCCTTCTTCGGTACAAACAATACCGGGGCTCCCCATGGTGAAGAACTCGATCTGATAAACCCCTTATCCTGTAATTCGTCCACCTGCTTCTTCAACTCGACCAACTCACTGTTGTTTACTCTATAGACATGTTGCGAAATTGGTTCTGCACCTGGCACCAAGTCTATAGAAAATTCAACATCTCGATCTGGTGGCAATCCTGGCAATTCCTCAGGAAACACATCCAAGAATTCTGCTATCAACGGATGTGGCAACTCCTTGTCTTCCACCATAGCTCCACAAATAATGCTTCTCCCTGCTCCGCAGCTCCTCTAGTAAACTCGAACTTTGGCTCTCCTGGCGGACCAAACAAAACTCTACCTCCTCTACAGTCTATGCTAGCACGGTACCTACTCAACCAATCCATCCCAAGTACAATGTCATAGCTTGGAAGTGGCATTACAAGTAGACACGCACTCAACTCCCGGCCTCCCAAAGTAACTCTCCGATCCTTACAAATATCATTAACCAGGATAATGCCACCCCCGGTCATGATCTTGCAAGTCCTAAGCAAAGACTCAGCTACCAAACCATGCTTCAGAGCAAAAGAAACAGATACAAAACTATGGGAAGCACCATTATCAAACAAAGCTAAAGCTGGAATGGAATCAAGAAGAATAGAACCTGCGATGACATCTCATGTGGGTTCCTCCTCTTCGACGGTCATAGCAAACGCTCGTCCCTGCCGAGCACCTCCCTGCTGTTGATGCTGGACAAAACGCTGCTGCTGTGTCGGAAGCGGTCCCCTCGGCTGTGCTGCAGGTGGTCTCGTCTGTGTCCTCGGAGCTGGAGCTGCTCCTTGAACTGCACGACGAGGACACTCCCTCGATTGATGCCCTTCAGTACCATAATACAAACAAACTCCTAGCCTCCTCCTGCAAACTTCCCAGATGTGGCCGGGCTTCTTGCAGAAGTTGCATGGAGCCTGCTGTAACTGCCTCTGCTGCTGAGGTGCCTGGTGAAAAGGCGCTCTAGCTGGAGTCTGATTCTGCTGTGGCTGCTGGAAAGGTCTGGACTGGAAATGAGGACGTTTGGCAGATACTGCACTGCCGTTGGCCCCCATAAAAGAATCACGGTCTCTCTTGGTCTTCAAATCCAGATCCCGCTCAACCTTGCGTGCCTCCGCAAGTATCTCCGAGTATGTCTCATAAAAATACGGAATAAGAATCAATATGGCACATGATGTAAGACATCAAGGAAAGGACAGTTTAAGGGTTCAAGTATCAATGTCAAAGGAGAATAGTTGAATCAAAAGAATTTTCCTAGATGTGATTGAGTATCTCAGCCTATTTCCTATATCCTATTGCAGGCTCGCAGTAGTACAACTAAGTTGTCGCACTACCACGATATCACATACTTTGTGAAGCTAGACCTGCATGGGCCACCACCAAAAATGTGTCACGACCCGCACCCGGGGTAAGGGTACTAGTCGGAAACAACGCCCAGCCTACGCCGCAGAATCGGCGGTAGAACGCTGTCTAGAAAGTCTATCTAATATAATGAACCACCAAAAGATAGTGTACTCAATCACAGAACTAAGATAGAATGAACACGGATCAGATAAGAATAGAATAGTCATCAACTCATGAGTTTAAAATAATACATCAATGAGTCTGAAGAGTAACAAAAATAAGCTGGAGACAAATCCAGTACAAAAGAATACTATCATACTACAAGCTACACTCCAGGGTCAACTGTCTCAGTTGGGATAAGTCCCTCTTGAGCCAGGGTCTCCGAATCTAAACCCACAACATCCTGGGGTCCATAATAGGTAGGGTACTCCTCAGTGTCATCTGGAAAAATATATCCAGTCAGGAAAGGAGCAGAGTACATCTCTAACAGCAGTTCTAATCCATGATAAAAACTATGTAACAGTAAATAGCTGTGGATAAACAAGATGCACAAAATAGATACAAGAGATATATAGACAATAAGGAAATACTGGAAAGAAATACAATAATGAACAATATGCCAATGAAACAATAATACTAATGACTAAGTGTGTGAGTACTAGCTTAACATGTGATCGGCTTGGGCAAGATACAATGCGGCATGGCTAATCATACGTGCGGTGCATGATCAACACTATTCGCTTACCAATACTTTATTCAATAGGGATTTGATCACATATCTATACTAATACTCCCCACCCCTAACTGGTATAATAGATCCAACCACGGTATGCTATGGCACTAGATTCCCCAAGAAGATAGCTAGTCTCCCCGAGAATCGGTGTCTGTACATGTACAAGATAACCAATGAAACAATACTTGCACCATATACACCATATACCAAGGAATAACATCTCATGACGAGATCCGGATATACCAATCCGTGTAACCATAGTGTCGAGAAAAACATGTAAATCTACACTAGATACAACGAACATAGAGGATATCATAAATGAGAAACTATCAGAGAATGTACTCGCCTGAAATCCAAAGAACAGTCTCACAGATGTCTGACTCGGTGCCTCGAAGACCTAGATATGGAATACCACATTAATACAAGGTCCCGGAAAGAGAACAAGTCAAACTAGTCAACTCCTAGGTCAATAAATAAATTCTAAGTCAAAAGTCAACTATGGTCAACTCTAAAGTCAACATGGTCAAACCAAGGTCAACCTCACAAGAAATCTATATAAATAATATAGAAATAAAATACAACAATTTAGGAATAAAAAATTAGATCCCAAATCATACTCACACAAAGTATACTACTAATACAAATAATATATACCCTAAAATAATATATATACAAACCAATATGTATACAAATAACATAATATATTATTACAAATATTATACAAAACACATATATATACACATATATATATATACAATAATAATCATAATACATATATATAAATAAATAATTATATACTTATATATATATGCACATATAAACTTATAATTAAACACCAATAGTTACAACACATGCACATATTAATGTTCATATTTTACATGGCTAGAAGCACACCTAAAATATATACATTAATATACAAATAATTACATAATAATTATAAATAATATAATTACACAATTAAACACATAAATATATTTTATAAAATATTTATGTATAATTTATACATTAACATAAGTACATATATAATTACATGCAAGAAAGCTATATATTATATTTGTACATCATATTAGCACACACAAAAATATATAGATCTATGCTACAATAATTACTATAGTAAATACACAAAATAAATATATAATATCTATATATATTTACTAATTATAATTGAAGAATTTAAACCATACATAATTAGATCTATTCAAAAATCCACACAATTGGAGAGTATCACACCGTATCCCACTAGATCTAGGATACGCATGTGACACGAGTCCAACACACAACCAATTATACCCCGAAGGATACAAACAAATCACAAATAATATTTATGAATAAATCAAAGTGTCAAAAGTAGATCTATGTGTCCGTGTCAAAATACGACATGTTCAAAGCCCCGTGTCGGAGGGAAAACCCCCAAAATGACACGTATCACCAAATAGTTGGGATACGAACCATATGTACCAAATTATGGACACGACACTAGCTCCAAACACATAAGCTCATGTCCAATTGATCTATAGGATCAATTGATACACACAACAAAATGTAAATTCGGAATTCCAACAAAATTAACACAAAAAGCACCATAACTTTCTCCATGGGTCTCCTATGAACACAAAACAAAGTCCTATGGGTAGTACATACATATAGGTTAATTTTACATGATTAAATCTCAGATTTAGAAGCTATTTAAATGGAAAAATCTGAATTATACCTATTGGGAGATGGATTCCCAATGAAACCTCCAATTGAGAAGAACTTGCTTCCAAATTGTAGATCCTTGCTCCTCTTTGTAGATCCTTGCTTCCTTCTTCTAGATCCTTGCTTCCTCTTTCTCTAATGGTGAATTGGGAAGAATTTGGAATGAATTTGGTAGGGAATTGGAATAGGAATGGAGGAAATTTGGGAGTGGGAAATTCTAGATCTAGATTTGGAATGAGAATGAGAGGAGAGAGAAATTTCCCCCCTCTTTTAATAGGCCGGCCTTGCCCCTCTCCCAAGCAATTGTAAAATGTCCAATGTACCCCTTGGGGCCTCTCATGAAGAAATAATTAAGGAAGGAAGCTTCTAGTCTAATCACTTAATTAATTTAATCCATCTCCTTAACCATGGGCTTTCTAAATGGGCCAAGTCTAACTATTTAATTCATGTTGGTCCATGGGTCCAAACTAAACTAGTTGGGTCCACTAAAATAAGTTTAAAATAATTAAATAACATCCAACAACAATTAAATAATACAACAAAAATTATTTACCATGCACAATATTTATTTAAATAGGAAATTACTAAAATACCCTTTTTCCTAAAATGTGGTAGTGACACAGTCTCTTACTGCGCCTTAGCGTAGAACTATCTCGGTAGCACGGGGAACGATACAATCTTTCCTCTATGATAATTTAGGTTGAGGCTAACCTATTTCAGTTGCCATATTCATCCATGCGAATCCGAACATTTTCCTTTGCAGTTGCATCAGAGTTATGCATATCGCTAAGTCTGGATCGTACCCATATTCAAGGCGTCCCCCAAATATGTGTATTTCAACCAAGCTTAGTGACAGCTAAGTCTGACAAGCTACTCGTGAAAATCTATCGAAACGCGGATCATTCTGCTATATGAATGACCGAACTCTGGTTCGATTTAGTTATCGCCTACTCCAATCTCACCCAATTTCAAGTTTAGCATTACTAATAGCAACGCGCATCATCCAAGTGACGATCCAACTCATCACGCCAACTTATCTTCAATATCTCCAATTCAATCGTGAGAGTTCCGTCCGACAATTCTCTAATACCGTTTTATTCCTCACCGTCGCATAACCGATTCGACCAAATCAATTATTACCCGAGTCCTATCTCGTATTGCGTTTGTTTCAACGCAAACGTTGTTAGTGTATATTCCCAATTCCAAATCCTAACTCTAAGTCTCGTTGCCCCAGTGCCATCATTCTTCCCGAACGATACTCTGTAGTCAGCCACTCCAGTTGAACTCAAGGCACAGGATCGTCTGCCTAGCTACTAGGTCAGCTCGCAAAGTCATAGGTACAGTTCAAATTTATGACTCATCGTGCAACCGCGTTGCACAACGCTCGCCCCAAACACCCTAAGGTCAAACCATTGTTCCTTTACACGGGTATTCTACCCAAGCTCGTTTCACTCAGATGTCTAAACATCGAGCACAGATCATCCTAACACACCAACACGTTCGTTCAACCGAACCCACGATACGCCCACGTTGTAGGTCTAACCCATCGATTCGCACACACTATCTCTATCATCACGTTTGATATAATTCACCAACCCATCCTTTTCTTCGCCTGTATCACTAAACCACAATTCCATTATAAATCATCAATGTATATCATAACTCTAAGTCATCTGACTCGATCTGCGTATTCCGTTCATGAAACCATCCCGCACATCTTATTTCATGTTTCTAAACTAACTCCTCACCAAAAATCCTTAGATTCATCTGTATCCTAAAACTTGTCTTGTCGTATCGAACCACAAGTCAAAATGATCCTTCAATTGTCACGTTACGGTCTCCCGAAAGTTTAATCATCCCCGTCGGATGTGATATCACCACGCCAACGCTCCCGCAGAATGATTGTCCTAATCCGGACGTGACGCATGTGCGAGCAAGAAGTCGTACTCGCACAAGACAAGAAGGTCAATCGTTATGGTTATCATCGAACGAACAGACGCCTTATCGTCGCCTTTCGTTTTATCCCAAGTTGTACATTGATCCACCAAGCTATGTTCTTCTAAAAACCGTTCTTATTGCCATCCAAGTTCGCCTAACCAAACCGTCCAACTTAATGTTCTAGCACTCCTCAAACAACTAAGTTCAAATCCCAAACTCAAAGTCTATCCCATTTTGATATGTTCCTTCCATCGAGTTCGTTTGGAATAATCACCGAACATGTTCCCTTGAATTTGATTATCCCCGCCGTACGTGAAATCACTACGCCGGCGCTCCCGCAGGATAATCATTCTCGCTGGGACAGATTTCGAATGTTATCCTTCCGAACTTGATTTCAAGATCGTTCTTCCACACTCCAAGCCAAATATGTTACCGCTTAACTCGATCCATCAAAATCATAATTTTACTAACTGCATCAATCCATACTTATCTTCCAACCATTGTTATAGTCTAAAATATCCTAAAATTTGAAATCATCGCATTCGTACACAACCGAACTCTATCGAGCGATATCCTACTCAAATCCAAATTTTCCATGCACTCTATCATTCGTTCGCTACATTATTCCAATTGCACTAATCCTGATCGCATCCCCGTTTATTCTATCTCAACACAAGTTTTTAATTCGCTTGTTTCAACTCAAAATTGCTCGTACAATCCTTTAAGTTTCCCCAACCATGAAATCAATTTCAATTGCCCTGAATTCCTATTCGATGTAAGCCTTATCCCTTATTCAACTCATTGCAACTCTTTCAACCCAAATATTGCACGCTCCTCCATGTTCGCTTACTTGCTAGGCATTATTTATTTATACTAAGGCTTTACCTAATCTCATCGCTTGCTGTTAGACCCATCTAACTCTCCGAATTCATGACTTCGTTCGAGCATTTCTAAGCCGACCAATACACCACTCAGGGTTCGAGTTATACTCCATGAATCTATATAACTTATTGTATCCACAATTCGCCTAATCGAACAGGGGACTTTTCGCATACACCACTCAGGAATCGAGTCATCCTAATAATTCCTGAATCGCGTTCGCATCCTTCATTCGTATTCCCAATTCGTTCCTTAGAACTCCAACACGATTCCTATTTATCGCCTTAGCAATCTTAGACTCATATACACCTCTATTCATAGTCCTCCATACAGACTATGCTGAAAATCATAACTTATCGTTATGGATAACCATACAACTTATATCTGAAAATTCCATACCCGATTCCCATTACTCGCCTTAGCGACACTCCGATAACGTCTCTATCGATTTCCCTCCTAAGTCAACTTTATTCTCATCCGAATAATACCCAAATCTCGCTGCAACTCACTAGCACCAAGGGTCTTGGTGCACGATACTCAACACAACTTGGCCAAAAGGCCCTGTGCATAGACCGCTGTCTGAACGATATTCTCATCTCGCACTCTACTCGCTTGGTGTTTTCATATAGACATATAACTTGCCGATTATAACCCGAGTCTACTCTCACAATGCCTTACACAAGGTTGGGACAAAAGCCCTCGCATCATAATCCCGTTCAAGCAATCGTATATTTCATACGCACTTTTCGAAAATATTTAGACTTATTGTATGGAACATCCATCGAAGCATCGAGAGAGAGCATCTACCACTTCTTCAATACACAAGTTCAAAACTGAGAGAATCGAAACGAATTTCAAGGACATAAAGCCGTGCTCTGATACCAATAAGTCATGCCCCGATCTTCCGCCGGAATCGGCCGTCCCCGCTAGGCGCGAATTACCGCGCCAGCGCTCCCGCGGGACATACGTTTCCATCGGGACGCGATGCCGCACGAGCCTGGGATTGCGTCCGTGCAAGGCAAATACCGAAACGGCTGTTTATAACTAGTTCACAGAGTCGTCAAAGCGGAAACATAAAATGAACACAAGTATTGAATCCAAATCAAGCTCTTTATTGATATGAAGTAAAGATTACAAGCGGCGCTAGGCCGAGATTATAAACCGCTCATGCTCTCTCTCTCTCTCTCTTACAATGAGTATGCCCTTAGGCTTAGAACCAATACAAACGATCTGGATGATAATGTTCCCATACATTATGTCCCGTATATGTGAGCTCCAGGTCCGTGCGCCACGCTCCAAGATGCCAAGTATGGTCCGACGCCTCATTGCGCTAAGCGATCTCCGAAACCGTACGAGTTTCCACTGCACCCTGCATGCAGACTGGTTGGGTATCAGTACATTGAATGCACTGGTGGGGAGGTATCTCGCCTACGCCATAAAACAAGCACGTTCATTAGTTATGTGCACCGACAGGTTTCGTTGTCTTTCTATTCTTTTACCTTAGGATCAGTTACATGGCAATATAAAGAAAGTAATCTCCGTGTCAACTCAAGAGTGTCATAATAATGAACAATTGAGTTCACCTTACCACTTCTTACCATTCGGCCTTCCCTGTCATATGCAGCAATATAAACAATGAACTACGGAATAACAAGAAGCAACTGTAAAACCCAAGTGTTATGCCGTGCCTCTGCCTCCCAAGACCCATTTTTACTAGAACTATATATGATACCGTGCATCCATTCTACTTATGCAAATTATCGTGCAAACGCACTCCTTTTCGTTTCCCCTTTTCTCAATGCGGATAGCCGCTATGCAAACATGACTTATCTATATGAAGGTCACTGGCTCTGCTAGCCATATTGGACATAATCTGCTCGGTTCCTAGCCTTGCTGGGCCTCCTAGCCGTCTAACGAGTCGACGCCCATCCAGGTCGGTAGCAAGCCTTGCTGGATGTCTCGTCCTCGCCCGCTAGTCATCAGCTAGCGTACTGCCAGGACTACACTGGCACTGTCCTCCCGAGCCGACACGATTCGGATGCCTCAGCAATCGTGTCGAGGACTCTCTCTACCTGGTGCACAACCAGTTGTCCGTGACCATGCAACTACTCCCCCATATTCCATTCCTAGCCGAGGACAACTCTCGGATCTATCTTAGCCGAGGACTACACTCGGATCTTTTCTTCCTTACGCAGCTCTCAGATTTAAGACTGCCTCGGTGATCTGCATATCCCGAGTACCTTCCTTTCCTTCCATCTCCTGACTCGGAACGACTACTTGATAGCCTTCCTCGTCTATGCATGCAACATGATTTTACTCCATCCCGTGTTGTGTTTCGTACGGTGCAACGCCTCAGTATAAACTCACACTACTTTATAACATATATGAAGGAATTTACTACATTCCAACTCAACAAATTCCGACTACGCAAATAGCAAGTAAAATCTCCATGTTCTATACAGTGATAAGGCGGGGTTATCCCCTTAGCTATGTGCGTTCATCTCTTTTATTAGAATGTAAAGGTTATCGCCTGTAAACTAGCATGTAACATTCATTTTCTTAGTGTGCAGCTAAGTAGAGACAGGTTCACCGGGGCCACCCACCTTAGCGATGTATCGTATCGGTCGAGCGAGACTCCGGACGCGCCTCTGATAGCCTAAGTCTGACTCCATTTGAAGATCCCAGCATAAATGCCTTTGCATCGAACAAGCCATCTCGCTGAGCAAAGCGGTTGAATAGCTACACTTGTGCCGTTTGAATCGGCCCTCCGGGTTGAGCGGAGCGGGTCATTATATTATACACCACTCAGAACAAGTCTCGTCCTCGAGACTTCCTGAGCGCAACTCGTACTATTGCACTACTTCTAAACCAACTCTATATATCTCGTCTAACCTTCAAGGACTGTATCATTAATGCTTTAATTTATTTCTCACCATAAGTTACGCGCATGCTTAGCCAATCCCCATCGAACGACTCTATCGTTAAATGCTATCGAGCTATACTCAACTCAATCGTTGCACTCCAAACTCAAATCTACTGCACCTGGCGCAGGGCTGTATTACTCAAACACGGAGTATTCTATAACCCAATGGGCACTTATAACTCATAATTGGGTGGACTTTCCAAACTTGTTATCTTCCATAGGAACCCACCGCATTTGAGCCTATTGACAGTTTACTTGACATCGTCTATCGAAACCCATCGTTACGCCTAAACCCAAAAGCTAGAATCTCAGCAATTATCCAATCTCGTTTGCATCAAATCTCTCTGAGTTGTAAATCCCCTGATTTTTCATATTTTTAAAACAGGATTTTTCAGAATTTTTTAGAATTTTTCGGGAATTTTTACTAATTAAAAACCCGGGTATTTTGGCATTTAATAAAATTAAATGATTTTAAAATATATAAAAATAATATAAAAATAATATTTTTGGGTGTAAAATAAAATACTGGACTTAGGATAATTTTTTGGAAATTTATTGGACCCCGAAAATATTTTTAAAAGCCCAAAAACTATTTATTTAAATAATTAAAATAAACCCAAAATTGAACCGGGTTGAACCGGGTTCAAACCGGGCGGAACCGGGCTGAACCCGGTCCAATCGAACCCGATCGGACCGGCCCGCTCAGCTAATAGGTCGGGCCGGGTCTGCCCAACCCGCACCCGCCTCCGACCCGACCCGTTTTTCCCTCTCCCCCACGACCCGATCCGTCGCCCGCTTTCTCCGCTGCCCCTCCCGGCCACGCGCCGCTCCGCCCGGCCACGTCTCCCCCTCCTCCGTCTCACCCGCTCCGCTCCGCCCGGCGACGACCCCCTCTTTCCTCCACCTCCCCCGCTCGACCTCCACCTATAAAACCCTAACCCCCATTCCCCCGCAGCCCCTCGACAGCCCGACGAACCTCCCCGCCGCAGCGCCGCCACCGCCTCGCCGCCTCACCGCGACGCCGCCCCGGCCTCCCTCGCCTCCTCCTTCCTCCTCACCCCTCAGCAGCACAGCCGCAGCAGTAGCTGCTCCGGCCCGCAGCAGCCGGCCACCGTCCCCCGCCCGCTCCGGAGCGTCGCCGCCTCCGGCCCTCGGTCGCCTTCGCTCCCCCGGCCTCCCTCCGGCCCGCCTCCGGCCGCCGCGACTCTGACAGAAGCCTAATCCTAACCCTAGGGCGGACACGGTCCGGACACAGGACATTGTGTCCCCTCGCTTCGTGTCGATTCGGACACGAAAAATTCGATTTCCGGAGCCCTGTTCAGGTAACCCGTTCTCTCTGTTCGTTGACCCATTTTCGGTTCCGTCTGTTGCATCGCGAACCCTGCGTGACCCTCTCGATGCCCGTGCAAACCGCTCGGTGCATCGCGTCCTGTGGCGATCGCGAACCGCGATCCAAAAACAGGAAAAATAACGCCCTGTTTCACCCCGGAACTGAGTACGTCCCGCCAAACGGGATGACTTGGTTGCACGCGGTCTTCACCGATACGTGAGCGCCGTTGATACGAACGTGCAGGATTTCGCAGAAGTTGATTTGGATGTGCCTGCACACCGAAATCAACGCGTATCCGCCGACACCGTCCCGTATCCGTCTATTCTGGAATGCGTCGTAACTTTGTGTATACACGTCGGATCGAAACGAAACTTGCGCCATCGGACTCGTAGCGATACGCTGGTCCTGTGACCCAAGTTTGGTTCGATTCTGAGAACGTTGACAAAATCGCGTGTCGTGGGCCCCACGGGCTCCACTTGACGGGCGATTTTGGGATCGGCTTATCGGAATCCAATTTTGGAAGTTCCGTTGAGTTCGTATCATCGTTCCTGACCTGTTGACACTAAGTTTGGCGAATTTGGAGACCTTTGTCCCTAACACATTTTTCGGTGCAAAGCGGGCCCACATGTGGACCCCGCCTTGATCCGAAATTGTCATTTTTGTCCTTGTCTCCAAATTAGACTCAAGGACAGGCATTTCTAGCTGATTGATATTTTCTGGATCTGATGGTAATGTTTGTTTCAGCAACCGGAGTACTACCTGCAAATTCTGCTGAAGTCAGAGCCACAATTGGAGCCGGAACCACATGCAAGTGTACCTTGCCAACATTGCAGTTCTTGTTACTTATTTCCTTGACTTATATATATATATTGTTGTACATGCTTGACCTAGGACCGTGTGACTTACTTAGCGTCCGATTAATAGTCGGGTGCCAACCCCGTACGCGGAGTTGTGTAACATCACATAGACATGGATACCGAGACCCGATATTTCTCGTACTTGTCTTATCAAGTACATCATAACCCAGGACACCTGACACTATTCATGAGACAGAATCTTTCTGAGATATTCATGGTGATTCTGTATAGGATACAGTTTTATGACTTACACAGTTTACATGCTTAGATTTTATCCAGACTTGTTGCATTAGATATGGTTTTGCGTGTCATGGACATGAGACGTGAGATTACATTGGGTGGGGAGAGATTTATCATACAAAAGGCTTATTATATATATATTATAATTTAATGGAAGTGCCTTAGTCTCTGGCGACAGAACTATGGTACCGTACTGGCCCTTCGAGAAAATACTGCTATGGTTTCTTCGACACTGATCATGTAGTAGTCTCAACCCGAGTATGACTAAAACTCTCACTTGCATATCACTTAGATGGTTATATAGTTTACCCTATTTATTTCATTTACTATTACACTGCATTTTGGCTTGTATCTTCTGTGCCTTGTTATGTCCCTTTGAGGACCTGGTCCCTTGCCAGTTTTGCAGCATAGACCGATGTGGAGCCGGATTGGAGTTGCTGATGTGTGTTGCTTTGTCATGCAGAGATTTGGTGCCAGGTACTTACATCTTTTCTTCCGGAATATTGATTATTATTCATATTGTTTATTCATCTGCTGATATAGCCTAGTTTTATAGATTCATATTCCTTTCTCGAGTCTATTCGAGCTTATGGGCTACTGGCGGCCGACTTTAGCACATGTAGCTCATTCTTGTATATTCTGCTCATTGTGGATTGAGGCATAGGTATTTATATTCACTTGATTATATAGATAGTGACCCTTTTAGTACAGCTTATACGTATTCGAATCGGACCAGAGTCTGGTCGAATGCGTAGCTGGCATGTTACGTATTCCTGGTCCTACGTATTTTGGGACTTGGGCGTGACATATTTTTGTGGTGGCCCATACAGGTCCTGATTAAATCGTTTCGGTTACTTTTCGGTACCGAACGAGCCTGTAATCAAGGTTAGCAGTGTTAGCATCTCAATCCACAATTGACTTGAAAATTCTTTAGCACTTGATTATCGTCCTTGGACCTCGTAATTGTACTCTTTCAAATCTCCTCGACATTCTTATTGTCATCTCTTCCTATTTCGGAGAGAGGAATGTTTCTCCAGAAGCAGATCCTCGTCAAGGCAGAAAAAGTTATGCTGGATATAGATATTTGAAGACGGTTACCCTTAGTAGGAAAGTAGATATATTATTCCTATATGCTAGAGTTAGTGTAGAGTTTAGCATGAGAATTGAATATAGTATCAAAGACCTAGAACTAATAAAACCTTACCCTTGCTTATAGGTAGCAAGTAATTTGGAAGTATTGGAAGAAAGGAAAGAGGGTTTAACTCTAAATACTTTAGGGAATACATAGCTAGATTCTAGGGATCAGATGTGACTCATGATGGTGATACAAAGAATTGCATTGTGACCTTAAGAAAATGGAACCTTAGATAGCAGGCCATAGTGGTTAAATCTTTAGATATCTTGTGACTTTTAGTATCAAGATTTGATCTAATGACCCAGCTGTTACACTCCTACTATTGTGCCAAAGAAGAAATAGGACGGTACGTCTGTGTATAGGCCATTGAACCCTGTAACCATCAAGAACCGGTCTTCCTTGCCATGCATTGACAACCTATTTGACCAGTTGAGTGATGCGAGTGTATTCTCAAATATAGATCTTGGATTCGGTTATCACCAGATTAGAGTACATAGAGAGGATATACAGAAAATAGCCTTCAGAACCAAGTATGGACACTATGAGCTCTTAGTTATGCCGTTAACCAACGTACCATCTGTGTTCAAGAGGAGTTTTTGTACCTGGATAAGTTAGTGGTTGCATACTGATGACATCTTGATATATTTCAAGAGCCACGTAGAGCACGAGCAGCACTCTTTCAGCAGGCCCGACAGCAGAAGAGGGCACCACCTCAAGGACGCGGACAAGCTTACGCGATGACTTTGGAGGACGCGCAGACTCTTGGAGTAGCTAATGCGCGTAAGTGATTCGTAGATACCGTTTCTAGTATTGTTTTAGCTCGTGCCTATTTGGTTCGTGACCTCAGCCCCAACCTAGTAATTTGGAACTTGTTAATAATAACATAATTTTTCTAAAAAAAAAATTTTTTAACTAGATTTTATTACTCTGGAAAGTGCATAACTTTCATTTTAGGGAAACGACATTTTCCCTAAAGTGTCTTGTGATGTGTTTCGAACAATGCTTGCAACCGTGTCATCTCTGTTGACCGGTTATTCTTTGATTGCGAGGACGCAATCCTCTTAAGGGGGGTAGATTGTAAATCCCCTGATTTTTCATATTTTTAAAACAGGATTTTTCAGAATTTTTCGAGAATTTTTACTAATTAAAAACCTGGGTATTTTGGCATTTAATAAAATTAAATGATTTTAAAATATATAAAAATATTATGAAAATAATATTTTTGGGTATAAAATAAAATACTGGACTTAGGGTAATTTTCTGGGAATTTATTGGACCCCGAAAATATTTTTAAAAGCCCAAAAACTATTTATTTAAATAATTAAAATAAACCTAAAATTGAACCGGGTTGAACCGGGTTCAAACCGGGATGAACCGGGCTGAACCCGGTCCAATCGAACCCGACCGGACCGGCCCGTTCAGCTAATGGGTCGGGCCGGGTCTGCCCAACCCGCACCCGCCTCCGACCCGACCCGTTTTCCCCTCTCCCCCACGACCCGATCCGCCGCCCGCTTTCTCCGCTGCCCCGCCCGGCCACGCGCCGCTCCGTCCGGCCACGTCTTCCCCTCCTCCGTCTCACCCGCTCCGCTCCGCCCGGCGACGACCCCCTCTTTCCTCCGCCTCCCCCGCTCGACCTCCACCTATAAAACCCTAACCCCCATTCCCCCGCAGCCCCTCGACAGCCCGACGAACCTCCCCGCCGCGGCGCCGCCACCGCGACGCCGCCTCTCCGCCTCACCGCGACGCCGCCCCGGCCTCCCTCGCCTCCTCCTTCCTCCTCACCCCTCAGCAGCATAGCCGCAGCAGTAGCTGCTCCGGCCCGCAGCAGCCGGCTACCGTCTCCCGCCCGCTCCGGAGCGCCGCCGCCTCCGGCCCTCGGCCGCCTCCGCTCCCCCGGCCTCCCTCCGGCCCACCTCCGGCCGCCGCGACTCCGACAGAAGCCTAATCATAACCCTACTGCGGACACGGTCCGGACACAGGACACGGTGTCCCCTCACTTCGTGTCGATTCGGACACGAAAAATTCGGTTTTTGGAGCCCTGTTCAGGTAACACGTTCTCTCTGTTCGTTGACCCATTTTTGGTTCCGTCTGTTGCATCGCGAACCCTGCGTGACCCTCTCGATGCCCGTGCAACCTGCTCGATGCATCGCGTCCTGTGGCGATCGCGAACCGCAATCCAAAAACAGGAAAAATAACGCCCTATTTCACCCCGGAACTGAGTACGCCCCTCCAAACGGGACGACTTGGTCGCACACGGTCTTCACCGATACGTGCGCGCCGTTGATACGGACGTGCGGGATTTCACAGAAGTTGATTTGGATGTGCGCGCACACCGGAATCAACGCGTATCCGCTGACACCGTCCCGTATTCGTCTGTTCTGGAACGCGTCGTAACTTTGTGTATACACGTCGGATCGAAACAAAACTTGCGCCATCGGACTCGTAGCGATACGCTGGTCCTGTGACCCAAGTTTGGTTCGATTCTGAGAACATTGACGAAATCGCGTGTCGTTGGCCCCACAGGCTCCACTTGACGGGCGATTTTGGGATCGGCTCATCGGAATTCAATTCTGGAAGTTTCGTTGAGTTCGTATCATCGTTCCTGACCTGTTGACACTAAGTTTGACAAATTTGGAGACCTTTGTCCCTGACACATTTTTCGGTGCAAAGCGGGCCTACATGTGGACCCTACCTTGATCCAAAATTGTTATTTTTGTCCTTGTCTCCAAATTGGACTCAAGGACAGGCGTTTCTAGCTGATTGATATTTTCTGGATCTGATGGTAATATTTGTTTCAGCAACCGGAGTACTGCCTGCAAATCCCGCTGAAGTCAGAGCCACAATTGGAGCCGGAACCACAGGCAAGTGTACCTTGCCAACATTGCAGTTCTTGTTACTTATTTCCTTGACTTATATATATATATATATATATATATATATACATATATATATATATATATATATATTGTTGTACATGCTTGACCTAGGACCGTGTGACTTACTTAGCGTCCGATTAATAGTCGGGTGCCAACCCCGTACGCGGAGTTGTGTAACGTCACATAGACATGGATACCGAGACCCGATATTTCTCGTACTTGTCTTATCAAGTACATCATAACCCAGGACACCTGACACTATTCATGAGGCGGAATCTTCCTGAGATATTTATGGTGATTCTGTATAGGATACAGTTTTATGACTTACACAGTTTACATGCTTAAATTTTATCCTGACTTGTTGCATTAGATATGGTTTTGCGTGTCATGGACATGAGACGTGAGATTACATTGGGTGGGGAGAGATTTATCATACAAAAGGCTTATTATATATATATAATAATTTAATGGAAGTGCCTTAGTCTCTGGCGACAGAACTATGGTACCGTACTGGCCCTTCGAGAAAATACTGCTATGGTTTCTTCGACACTGATCCTGTAGTAGTCTCAACCCGAGTATGACTAAAACTCTTACTTGCATATCACTTAGATGGTTATATAGTTTACCCTATTTATTTCATTTACTATTACACTGCATTTTGGCTTGTATCTTCTGTACCTTGTTATGTCCCTCTAAGGACCTGGTCCCTTGCCAGTTTTGCAGTATAGACCGCTGTGGAGCCGGATTGGAGTTGCTGATGTGTGTTGCTTTGTCATGCAGAGATTTGGTGCCAGGTACTTACATCTTTTCTTCCGGAATATTGATTATTATTCATATTGTTTATTCATCTGCTGATATAGCCTAGTTTTATAGACTCATATTCCTTTCTCGAGTCTATTCGAGCTTATGGGCTACTGGCGGCCGACTTTAGCACATGTAGCTCATTCTTGTATATTCTGCTCATTGTGGATTGAGGCATAGGTATTTATATTCACTTGATTATATAGATAGTGACCCTTTTAGTACAGCTTATACGTATTCGAATCGGACCAGAGTCTGGTCGAATGCGTAGCTGGCATGTTACGTATTCCTGGTCCTACGTATTTTGGGACTGGGGCGTGACATGAGTCACCGTCCAATTTTGCTAAGTAAATCGCACCCAATCACCTACGTTTTCTTGACTTATTCTATATTGCGCCTTAGCACAGAGCTAAGTTGCCCACCTGGGGTATGCTCTAATCCTTCAAGTCTTTGGTTCAATCGAACTTAACTTCCTATTCGTTTTTTTTTTACTCATTTCGTTCGCACGAGTGCTTAATCATTTATCCGAATGATCCCTTCGTACAACTATTGCATTCCCAAACTCAGTCTCTTACTGCGCCTTAGCGCAGAACTATCTCGGTAGCATGGGGAACGATACAATCTTTCCTCTATGATAATTTAGGTTGAGGCTAACCTATTTCAGTTGCCATATTCATCCATGCGAATCCGAACATTTTCCTTTGCAGTTGCATCAGAGTTATGCATATCGCTAAGTCTAGATCGTACCCATATTCAAGGCGTCCCCCAAATATGTGTATTTCAACCAAGCTTAGTGACAGCTAAGTCTGACAAGCTACTCGTGAAAATCTATCGAAACGCGGATCATTCTGCTATATGAATGACCGAACTCTGGTTCGATTTAGTTATCGTCTACTCCAATCTCACCCAATTTCAAGTTTAGCATTACTAATAGCAATGCGCATCATCCAAGCGACGATCCAACTCATCACGCCAACTTATCTTCAATATCTCCAATTCAATCGTGAGAGTTCCGTCCGACAATTCTCTAATACCGTTTTATTCCTCACGTCGCATAACCGATTCGACCAAATCAATTATTACCTGAGTCCTATCTCGTATTGCGTTTGTTTCAAGGCGAACGTTGTTAGTGTATATTCCCAATTCCAAATCCTAACTCTAAGTCTCGTTGCCCCAGTGCCATCATTCTTCCCGAGCGATACTCTGAAGTCAGCCACTCCAGTTTAACTCAAGGCACAGGATCGTCTGCCTAGCTACTAGGTCAGCTCGCAAAGTCATAGGTACAGTTCAAATTTACGACTCATCGTGCAACCGCGTTGCACAACGCTCGCCCCAAACACCCTAAGGTCAAACCATTGTTCCTTTACACGGGTATTCTACCCAAGCTCGTTTTACTCAGATTTCTAAACATCGAGCACAGATCATCCTAACACACCAACACGTTCGTTCAACCGAACCCACGATACGCCCACGTTGTAGGTCTAACCCATCGATTCGCACACACTATCTCTATCATCACGTTTGATATAATTCACCAACCCATCCTTTTCTTCGCCTGTATCACTAAGCCACAATTCCATTATAAATCATCGATGTATATCATAACTCTAAGTCATCTGACTCGATCTGCGTATTCCGTTCATGAAACCATCCCGCACATCTTATTTCATGTTTCTAAACTAACTCCTCACCAAAAATTCTTAGATTCATCTGTATCCTAAAACTTGTCTTATCGTATCGAACCACAAGTCAAAATGATCCTTCAATTGTCACGTTCCAGTCTCCCGCAAGTTCAATCATCCCCGTCGGATGTGATATCACCACGCCAACGCTCCCGCAGAATGATTGTCCTAATCCGGACGTGACGCATGTGCGAGCAAGAAGTCGTACTCGCACAAGACAAAAAGGTCAATCGTTATGGTTATCATCGAACGAATAGACGCCTTATCGTCGCCTTTCATTTTATCCCAAGTTGTACATTGATCCACCAAGCTATGTTCTTCTAAAAATCGTTCTTATTGCCATCCAAGTTCGCCTAACCAAACCGTCCAACTTAATGTTCTAGCACTCCTCAAACAACTAAGTTCAAATCCCAAACTCAAAGTCTATCCCATTTTGATATGTTCCTTCCATCGAGTTCATTTGGAATAATCACCGAACATGTTCCCTTGAGTTTGATTATTCCCGCCGTACGTGAAATCACCACGCCGACGCTCCCGCAGGATAATCATTCTCGCTAGGACAGATTTCAAATGTTATCCTTCCGAACTTGATTTCAAGATCGTTCCTCCACACTCCAAGCGAAATCTGTTACCGCTTAACTCGATCCATCAAAATCATAATTTTACTAACTTGCATCAATCCATACTTATCTTCTAACCATTGTTATGGTCTAAAATATCCCAAAATTTGAAATTATCACCTTCGTACACAACCGAACTCTATCGAGCGATATCCTACTCAAATCCAAATTTTCCATGCACTCTATCATTCGTTCGCTACATTATTTCCAATTGCACTAATCCTGATCGCATCCCCGTTTATTCTATCTCAACACAAGTTTTAAATTCGCTTGTTTCAACTCAAAATCGCTCGTACAATCCTTTAAGTTTCCCCAACCATGAAATCAATTTCAATTGCCCTGAATTCCTATTCGATGTAAGCCTTATCCCTTATTCAACTCATTGCAACTCTTTCAACCCAAATATTGCACGCTCCTCCATGTTCGCTTACTTGCTAGGCATTGTTTATTTATACTAAGGCTTTACCCAATCTCATCGCTTGCTGTTAGACCCATCTAACTCTCCGAATTCACGACTTCGTTCGAGCATTTCTAAGCCGACCAATACACCACTCAGGGTTCGAGTTATACTCCATGAATCTATATAACTTATTGTATCCACAATTCGCCTAATCGAACAGGGGACTTTTCGCATACACCACTCAGGAATCGAGTCATCCTAATAATTCCTGAATCGCGTTCGCATCCTTCACTCGTATTCCCAATTCATTCCTTAGAACTCCAACACGATCCCTATTTATCGCCTTAGCAATCTTAGACTCATATACACCTCTATTCATAGTCCTCCATACAGACTATGCTGAAAATCATAACTTATCGTTATGGATAACCATACAACTTATATCTGAAAATTCCATACACGATTCCCATTACTCACCTTAGCGACACTCCGATAACGTCTCTATCGATTTCCCTCCTAAGTCAACTTTATTCTCATCCGAACAATACCCAAATCTCGCTGCAACTCACTAGCACCAAGGGTCTTGGTGCACGATACTCAACACAACTTGGCCAAAAGGCCCTGTGCATAGACCGCTGTCTGAACGATATTCTCATCTCGCACTCTACTCGCTTGGTGTTTTCATATAGACATATAACTTGCCGATTATAGCCCGAGTCTACTCTCACAATGCCTTACACAAGGTTGGGACAAAAGCCCTCGCATCATAATTCCGTTCAAGCAATCGTATATTTCATACGCACTTTTTGAAAATATTTAGACTTATTGTATGGAACATCCATCGAAGCATCGAGAGAGAGCATCTACCACTTCTTCAATACACAAGTTCAAAACTGAGAGAATCGAAACGAATTTCAAGGACGTAAAGTCGTGCTCTGATACCAATATGTCACGCCCCGATCTTCTGCCGGAATCGGCCATCCCCGCTAGGCGCGAATCACCGCGCCAGCGCTCCCGCGGGACATACGTTTCCATCGGGACGCGATGCCGCACGAGCCTGGGATTGCGCCCGTGCAAGGCAAATACCAAAACGGCCGTTTATAACTAGTTCACAGAGTCGTCAAAGCGGAAACATAAAATGAACACAAGTATTGAATCCAAATCAAGCTCTTTATTGATATGAAGTAAAGATTACAAGCGGCGCTAGGCCAAGATTACAAACCGCTCATGCTCTCTCTCTATCTCTCTTACAATGAGTATGCCCTTAGGGTTAGAACCAATACAAACGATCTGGATAATAATGTTCCCATACATTATGTCCCGTATATGTGAGCTCCAGGTCCGTGCGCCACGCTCCAAGATGCCAAGTATGGTCCCACGCCTCATTGCGCTAAGCGATCTCCGAAACCGTACGAGTTTCCACTGCACCCTGCATGCAGACTGGTTGGGTATCAGTACATTGAATGCACTGGTGGGGAGGCCTCTCGCCCACGCCATAAAACAAGCACGTTCATTAGTTATGTGCACCGACAAGTTTCGTTGTCTTTCTATTCTTTTACCTTAAGATCAGTTACATGGCAATATAAAGAAAGTAATCTCCGTGTCAACTCAAGAGTGTCATAATAATGAACAATTGAGTTCACCTTACCACTTCTTACCATTCGGCCTTCCCTGTCATATGCAGCAATATAAACAATGAACTACGGAATAACAAGAAGCAACTGTAAAACCCAAGTGTTATGCCGTGCCTCTGCCTCCCAAGACCCATTTTTACTAGAACTATATGTGATACCGTGCATCCATTCTACTTATGCAAATTATCGTGCAAACGCACTCCTTTCCGTTTCCCCTTTTCTCAATGCGGATAGCCGCTATGCAAACATGACTTATCTATATGAAGGTCACTGGCTCTGCTAGCCATATTGGACATAATCTGCGATGGACGGCCGTCTTCCCAGCTCGGTTGCTAGCCTTGCTGGGCCTCCTAGCCGTCTAACGAGTCGACACCCATCCAGGTCGATAGCAAACCTTGCTGGATGTCTCGCCCTCGCCCGCTAGTCATCAGCTAGCGTACTGCCAGGACTACACTGGCACTGTCCTCCCGGGCCGACATGATTCGGATGCCTCAGCAATCGTGTCGAGGACTCTCTCTACCTGGTGCGCAACCAGTTATCCGTGACCATGCAACTACTCCCCCACATTCCATTCCTAGTCGAGGACAACTCTCGGATCTATCTTAGCCGAGGACTACACTCGGATCTTTTCTTTCTTACGCAGCTCTCAGATTTGAGACTGCCTCGGTGATCTGCATATCCCGAGTACCTTCCTTTCCTTCCATCTCCTGACTCAGAACGACTACTTGATAGCCTTCCTCGTCTATGCATGCAACATGATTTTACTCCATCCCGTGTTGTGTTCCGTACGGTGCAACGCCTCAGTATAAACTCACACTACTTTATAGCATATATGAAGAAATTTACTACATTCCAACTCAACAAATCCCGACTACGCAAATAGCAAGTAAAATCTCCATGTTCTATACAGTGATAAGGCGGGGTTATCCCCTTAGCTATGTGCGTTCATCTCTTTTATTAGCATGCAAAGGTTATCGCCTGTAAACTAGCATGTAACATTCATTTTCTTAGTGTGCAGCTAAGTAGAGACAGGTTCACCGGGGCCACCCACCTTAGCGATATATCGCATCGGTCGAGCGAGACTCCGGACGCGCCTCTGATAGCCTAAGTCTGACTCCATTTGAAGATCCCAACATAAATGCCTTTGCATCGAACGAGCCATCTCGCTGAGCAAGGCGGTTGAATAGCTACACTTGTGCCGTTTGAATCAGCCCTCCGGGTTGAGCGGAGCGGGTCGTTACACATAGTGTGTGAACCCAATATCATTGAGATAGACTCATGCAACCTAGAAATAGCTAGTTTGACTAGTTGGCATAGAGTTGACCTAGTTTGACTATTTTTGACTTAGAAATGGCTTGTTGACCTAGATGTTGACTAGTTTAACTTAATTTTTTTCCAGAACTTTGTATTAATGCAATATTTCATATATAGGTCTGTGTGACACAAGTTCGGACAGTTTGACATACATTGCTCTGGACCACAGGCGAGTATATTTCTCTGATTGGTTTCAATTCATAATATTGTATATATGCATGTTCTAGAATTGTATACATTGATTCTAACACAGTGATTTTACGGACTGGTGCTATATGGATCCCGTCATGAGATGTTATCCCCTACCGTGTTCAGCGGGTACTCGTGTACATTGTATCTCATCGTGTATACTGGGTATTGATGATACTTCGTGTTCACACACTGCTCGTGTTCAGTATGCTTATTCGTGTACACCCACCGCTCATGTTCGGTGGTTATGATATTCGTGTACACCCACTGCTCGTGAAAGTGGTTATATTTTCGTGTTCGTAGTGTGTCGTGATTGGATCCATTGGTATTAGTTGGGGGTGGGAGAGTAGGAGTTGATTATGTGATCAAAGCCATTGTTACAAATCTTGTACATTCTGGTTACATACCTCACTTGTAATCCGTCTTACCTGATCATGTTCATCCAACCCGATCACATAATGAACTCGTATTCTGAGGCACATTTAGATAGTTAGTTGCAGTTTACTTCATCATATTGTGATATTCATATTGTTGATCTATATTCTCGTACATTACCTGTATATCTTGTTCATCATTCATATGTTTAGTAATCTTGTATTTTATTTCTATATCTGTTTATATGCTCGATTATGCTATTGAAACTGCTTTCAGAGGTATGTACTTCGCTCCATTCCTGACTGGAAAATATTTTTCAGAGGATCCGAGAGATTGGTGTCCGACATACTATGGACTTCGACTTATAGATGGTGCAGACTTGGACCCGTTAGTTCTAGAGTGATTGACAGAAGGTTTATCCGGATCACTAGTTTTCATAGTTAGTTTTTTAGCATTTTGGTACCGGATTTGTATAGTTTGTGATTGGATATTGTTTTATTGTTGATTATTATATTTTTGATGTATAGTTAGACTTCCTTGATATCTTCTCGTGCTTTAGATTGTGATTGAGTTTTGTGTGAGCTATTGTTGGCAGACTTTATATTATTGTGAGATTTTAGATAGTATAGTAGATCAAGACAGCGTTCTACCGCCGATTCTGCGGCGTAGGCTGGGCGTTGTTTCCGACTTGCATCCCTACATCGGGTGCGGGTCGTGACAAATATAAATTTTTATTTTTGTATACTTAAATGAGCAAAGCTGTTATTTGTGATCAAATATTGAGCATTTGGATTGATTATTGCCATTGAGGTCTAGACAACGTACTACAAACAATGATGCAATGTAGGCTAGGCTTGGCCACGTAGGTGTATCAAAAAAATGGGACTAGGCCATGACACTACCGCACGTGGTGAGGCTACCACACGCGAAGCTACAATAACGAGGTACCGTGCAGTACTACCAACGGAGCTACCAGCGCTACTCTCCGACCAACTTTGTGCCTGACACATGGCCCCGCATCCAACACAAACATGCAAAGTGCAAAGTGCGCCATCAGAGTGTCACTTTGTGCCATTACGTCGAGTCCGAGCTATGCCTCTAAAGAATTTCTCCAATAAATGGTGATAACAACAAATGTTGATTGTGGAATTTGAATCTAGTCCACTAGTAAAATCCCCACCACACTTAACACTTGAGCTAGCACACAATGTGTGTACAAGTCAATAAATGAAGAATCAAATAATGGAATACACATGCCTGAGGTTTGTTCCAAAATGAAAATTGGGACAACATTATTAACTAATCCCAACAATATATAAGGTTTGATAAGTTGAAACAAAAGAGTTTTGAGTATAGTAAACAAAGTAGGACGATGAAAAATTACTTTCTTTAAGACAAGTTCTTTTATAATTTGTTACATCGAAAGATGAAACAAATGTGATAATTAATTTCTCACATTTAAATTTGTGAATTGGAATATCCTAGTTCATCATGGATCAAATGTAAAAAAATGTACAAAGTAAAAAAAAAAGAATACAAAATAAGAATATATTTTGTTAAATGATAACACATCTAAATATAAAAATATAAAATATTGTTCTAATAAATTATTTAAAATAGAGATATTATCTTTTTTATACCTAAGCATCATGTTGAGAGGATATGTAATGCCAAAAAATAGGAAGTTACTCAAAGAAAAAGAAGGATAGAACTATAGAAAAAAAAATTGAGTTGCACCCCACTTTCTTTATCATTATTCAAGGTGCACCCTATTGCTTTACCATAATGTACGAATGCTCCAACTTTTGACGAAAACCGTCTCTAACTCACAGTCAACTGCTTTGACCAAAATTTTTGGACAAAAATATCCCATTCGTCTTCTTCCTTGCCTCTCCTCCCGTTGCGCGTCCCCGAGGGGTATTTCGGTTAAAAATTAACAGTCAAAGCAGTTGACTGTTAATTTTCGTTAAAAGTGGGGCATTCGTACATCATGGTAAAGCAGTGGGGTGCAACTCAAATTTTGTCAAAAATAAATATTGGTAACAACGGGCCTATGTGAATTTGTTCTGGATCATACTCGTTTTAAAGCATGTTCAAGTAATTCTGGTCAAAAGCGTATAGTAGATGCAAATATTATTCAAAATTTCAATTTTTTTTTCTTTTTTTGTTTGTTTATTTTTATTAGAATTAATTATTATTATCCCTTCTAACTCCACTACCCCTTTTTTTTAATTACTACTACACTATGCATTTATAGTTTATTAATGATAATTATTCTTATCCTCCAAAATTTTTGTCTAATTGGATTGGTCACACTAATAAAAAAAAAATGGAAACATGAGGAAGTAACAAAAAAAAAAAATCCCATTTTATTATGGTAGATATCATAATAAAAGAAGCAACAAAATAAAGTTTTGACTTTGAAGTACCGTTGGAGACCGCGCGTACAGCTGTGGTTTCCAAAAATAAATATGTTACGTTCTCTCCCCTTCTCCACCCCTTCCTCTTCCCGCTTCCCATTCCCAAACCCATAACCCTAACTTCCCCTCTTCTTCCTTCTCCCACAACGGAACTATGCGCTGATGTTGCAGCATCCACCAACTTATATACGGAGGTAATATATACTTTAGTAGGTTGGTTCTAAATTATTGCTCCTAGAATTTATTTTATTCTTTTCTAATGGCAGATACTCAGAGTATTGTCAAAATCACTTTACTATGAGTATTGTCAAAATCACTTTCTAATGTTGGTGCTTTTTTCTTGATTCTTTTTTCTTTTCCATGTAATGTTTTGCTTCCGGGGTATTTGCTATAATAGTTTCAGAGTGTACGTATCTATGGGAAAATTATGTAAGTTTTAATATTCAAATTATACCAAATATTATGGTATGGAGAAACAAGAAGAGCTTTATGTGGAAAGGAGGTGGACATGTAATGTTAGTGATCGAGTTTCTGTAAGGCCGGGAAGGAAGAAGTCCTTTGAGATCAACACATTCAACTAACAACCTATTTTTTACTGCTCATGTGAATGGATTTTTGATCTTGCAAGAACTGTTGTTTAGATTTGAAAGTAGTGCTTATTTATTAATTTGGAAGTATTGGCTTCGTATAAATTCTAATGCACTGAGACACAAACACGTCCTAGCGGATTTTGGTATCTAAGTTGTGTGTCTGATGTGTGTCCGACATGACCCGGCCCACACTGGCACAGTGACATAGACTCCCTTTTCAAAGTGCCCGTGTTACCTAGCAGTCCAATAATAACAGCCAAATCTTGATCAAATACTGATGATACAACACCTATACTAACAATCAAAATACTATTTGCTTGGCACGTTATTGCTATCAAGCAATCTAGCACACTAGTGGTTATATCTTCCATATTATTCCAGCATCAAGTTCAAGCTTTTTATAAATTAAATAAATACAAGTACATAAATATAGGTCATCTTTGAAGTTTGAACATATATATTACTAATTGCAGAAATAGGCCACGAACCCAGCAGGTGTTCCCGTGTAAGAGGCAAAGTGCACCTCCAATAAGCACGAGAAAAATCAAAGCTCACCCAGCATCTAAGTGCAATATGACATGCTTAATATAATGATTGAATTAAGAAATCTGAAACAATAGTAACTAATAGGGCCCATCATCAATAGAATTGGACTATGACGTAAACTAGCAGAATCTCCAGAAGAGAGAATTGTAATGACCTCCTATGGCTATACTTATAGGATTATCTTGTCCACCCTGAATGCTTCTAAGGAATCTGCAAAGGCAAAGGCAAAGGCAAAGTCACCATCACAAGATTCTCCAAGTGGTACCCTGTAGAAGAAGTAACTAGTACACTACCAAACAAAAACCAACATAAATATAACTTAGACTTAATTAACTGAGATTTTAAAAATCCAATAATGTCAAGTTTTTTCATCTACATGTATCAGTAGACAAATACCATAATCATCATTATCCAAAGCTTATAAGCTAAGGAACATAATAAGAATATCGTCAGATGAAAAGAGCTAGGGAAATGTTGTCTTCACTATTGAGACAAATTTCATGTTTATGAAAAAGCAAGCTAATCAAAAGAAAGAAAATATACGCAAAAGAAAATCTGCATGAAGTAAATAAGTTAATACAAAGGTTAATTGATGGGAATTGACACCATCACAAGAAGCACCATAATCTGTTGATTTATTCTATAGAGTATTTAGGGTGATCTGTTCTTTTTATTAATTGTTATCTACTCATTTTATGTTTTTTTCGTATCATTATTTTCTTTGTGGGATATTATTGTTGGTATTTTATTGTCTTTAGAGTGGCTTGTATGAAATTGTTGCATAAGGGATAGTTGGTAATTACGGCTGGTTATGGGTAGCTATTGCCGAACTAGGTTGCACCAGTACGTACGGGGTACGGTTAAGGACACGATACAAGTTCGAAATATCGTCATTTTTTAAAATAGGTATAATGTAGTCATCTATCTTGTACAAATGAAAATACTTTCTTTAACCTCCATTCTAATTGATTGGATATCCTTCAGAAAGAAGCAAAGGAAGATTCGACGATTTATTCCTTCTTTTCTATCGGATCGGTCATAACCACCACCCACATTCCATGAAATTGTACACAACAAATAAGAACATACATTTATACTGACATAAATACAAACCCCATTCTCCCGTGTCCATGCAACATAGTTGTCGTCGTATTGTTGTTATATCAAGGAGGTAGTCTCTAGAAAAATGATGCATGAATGGAGATAAGTGTTGGGATTTCTATCTTAGAACTTTCTGTTGTATGTGACCTTAGAACTTTTTGTTGTATGTGACCCTTGAGATGGGTGTGAAGCCTATAAATAGAGCGAGGGAAGTCCTCCATTACTGTGTGATATCGGTAAGTGACATGTGCTTTTCAACTGTTAGCTTTTCAAGCGAATTTCTTTTGCTTTTGCCATTTTATCCTAGCACGCTTGACTTGCGTCAAGGAGTTTTGTCTACACAGACTTGTACGGAATATTCCGAATTTCCACAACAAGATCCAATTATTCTTGGACAACGGAGATAGCTGTTCACGATCAGCAATCGATGTAATGGCGACTAGTAGTTTTAACTAGACAGTATAAATCTTGAACAAATTTAAAAAATGCCGGTGTTGGTTATTCCTACACTAGGAGTTCCTGGTGTAGAGATGGTGTGGGTTTGGGAAAATATGGTGAGGTGTTACGGCTTGAAAATGTGATGCCTTTTATGAACCTTGTGAAAAATAAAAACTGTTGATTCGAGTGGATTATCTCACTTGGTGGCTTTGCTTTACTTTGACAGGCGTAACTTGGAAAGGAACAGTCTTTACTTGCTTATTAGTTTGATTTATTTTAAAGCATTTGTTGACTTTATGGGTGTTTTTAAAAGAACTTTGAGTTCATGGAAGCATTTTTTGACTTTGTGGGTGTTTTTAAAAGAACTTCTAGTTCATTGAGAATATTATCTCATAAATTGTTGTGATTTGGCTGTCTCCAACGATGTTAGACCTTATAACGAGTTTATTGGATATGCCACAAATATGGAAAGTACGTATTTGTCTTCTTGTTGAGCTCTGTTCTATAATCCTTTCATTCCCTTGCATTTGGTCAGTACCGTCTTTCCTTTCTGTTTTTCTTTATAATGCCTGGTGAATTTTCTTTGTATTTTTTTTGAAATTTTGGGTTTTGGTTATACAATGTAACTCGATCAGTGTTAAATAACTAAAACACTTTTTTATTTTCTACTTTTTTTCTACTTATTATTTTCTACTTATTTTGTAGTTTTTATCTTCTACTTATTATGTAATTCTATCCTTTTACAATTATGATGTCAACTCTAACAATGACGGAGTTCCTTATAATTGAGGGGTACTGGTAATGACAAGTTACAGCAGTATGTCCTGATTTCTACCTTTTGAGAGTCTCTCCAATTAGGTATGCTTCATAAAAAGGAGGTGTCTCCCGAATTGTTGCTGTATGTCCTGAATTCTACCTTCTGTGGCTGTCTTTCTCTAAGATTAGGCATGGTATCCAGAGTACCTTTTCTAATCTCTCTTGATGTATCAGGCTTTAGTACAGTAATAATTATGATTCTCTTCTTTCCATCTTGGAAACCAAATGATTAATAGAACCCCCTATTGTTGATCATAATGCAGTATTAATTACAGTGATGTTTCCTCTATTCTTTCTCAACAATTGAAGTTTGGTTGTCATCTATTGGAATGTTGATGCTTATACCATTCATTTGGCTGAAGTTTGTAGCGGTTATGGAGGGTTTGGAGCCTTAGGTCATTCTGTTTATCATCGGGAGCTTTTGCCTAGACTTGTGAATGGTCCTTGGAATGGAACCGTGCCCCATATTGCTACCAGTGCCTATACTGCAACTGTTACTGATTCAGGTTAGTTAGTATCATAAACCATCAAACATTTTGGCTGTGTTTTTTCTTGTTTTAGTCCAGTGAAAATTAGGTGATAGCATATGGAAAACCTTCAATCCACATTCCATATGTTCCTCCCCACTTTGGTGATTTATTCATACATAAAGTGAAAATTTATTTACTCGGGATTCTATTGAGTAGCATCTGGCTTATTACTGGATTCAAACTAATCTTCATGATATCATACTTTTCATTTATTGGCTGAGATTTTTTTTCTCGTCTTTCTTCTCTAATACTCACACAATGGAAAGTGACATATGTCGTGATTACTTGTAGGTGAGCTATATACATGGGGTCGAGATGAGGGGGATGGTGGATTGGGTCTTGGCAGTGGTGGCCCAGGTGAAGGGGGATCCCTTGGTACTCCTTCCAAAGTAAAAGCATTGACTGTACCTGTAGTTTCAGTCAATTGTGGTGGATTTTTTACAATGACGTTAACTGCAGAAGGCCAATTATGGAATTGGGGAGGTGAGAACGTTTGCTAATCTAGGGCTATGCATGAATCATACAATGATTGCTGTCAATTCTTATTAAGTTTATTTCTTATATGATCTGGATGGCAGGTAATTCCGTTCTTTTTCTTATTACGGCCACACAATTTATCCATTGTTGTACTGGAGGAACTAAATGAGAAATAACTTACAATAAATCATGTTATGAATATGACCTTTTAACTGTTTTTCATATTTTTATCAAATTTGATCAATGTTGTTCAACATTACCCTTCAAAGAATGTCACATGTGTATACATTTCCTTCTCTTGTTTCAATCTTATTGGATTTTCTTTGAAATATAAAAATCCATACAATTCTTTTCTTTTCCTTTCCAGAACAACGAAACCCAAAAGATGATTTCTTGGACATATTCATGACATGTGAACCCTGCCTACATTCAATCCTTCTGCTGTTATCATTTGTACGCAATACTAATTCTCATTTGATGTATTTCTATGGCACCAATTGAGCGAGAGTCCATTCCAGTTCATAAAGTTTGCACATTCTTGCTTAGATTAGGCATTTATACACCTCTCATGTGCACAGAAAACTCCAGAAGGTTCCTAAAGTCCTTCCTCTGTCACTAATACACAGCTCTATCACTATCAAAAATATCCCAAGTTCAGGACAACAACCCAACCTAGTTCAGACTCGGACACGGACACGGACACAACATGGACTAGGATCACGAGAAAGTTGTGTCGGATACGTGTGTAGTCCAAAATGGATGCGGGAAGCACCATATAGTTAGGGCTCTAATGAATCGCAGTGAAATCCCAAAGTATCCGACAATTAGGTCTAGCAAAATCCACTTTATATAGGAAAAAAAAATCAAAGCATCACAAGAAGAAGAAGAACCTGCTTCCTGAACATTGGGGAATCTTCGAGATTCACGAACGTTGGCATCATTTTTCTAGATACTGGATAGCTGGTTCAGAATGGGTTTGGATCGGTGGTGGTGGTGGTGTGTCGTGGTCATAATATGTATAAAATGTTGTTAATAAAATAGCATTTCCAACTAATGTCGAAAAATGAGAATCAGTAGAACAAAAAAGGATTTTGCTATCCACTAAAAATTTCTAAGTTTATCATAAACTGAGCCCATTTCCAATCAATAATTATTTATAAAAAAAGGAACAAATTCAGAGGAAAATAACTAATCATGAAACTATGAAAACCTCAACTTTAGACATTCTTTTACCTTTGAGAGGTCTGAGAATGGCAGCAGGTTCCATGGAGGGAACCCGCCATGGAGGGGGCTCGAATCTGATGGATGAAATTTGATGGAGGACGAGAGAGTCGAATGTTTGGTCCTCGTCAAGTAAACTGAAGTGCTGCTCCTGTTAAAAATCCCAATTTTAAAGAATAATTGTAAGAAAACCCAATCATGGCCTCCGCGACTTCGTCCCTGTCATCCTCTCCTCCCTCTGCATAAAGATTGAGGAGTGCTTGGGGCGAGGTCAAGGAGGACACTTAACAAGAAAAAAAAGACCGAGGAGGAGTTAAAATCATACGAGAGAGGTCGAGGAGGCGGCTGGGCGGTGAGGTCAAGTAGGAGTGCTTAGGGGATTGGAGAAATTGGGGCTCTGGGACTCGATATGAAAAATTGTGGGGGGCTATGTGACTCGACGAAAGAAGATAGCTAGGTTTTGCCCTTTATTCTAGCCTAGCGACACAAGTATTCCGCCACTAAAGCGTTCCTGAGTATCTTAGTCACTCCATCACGACGGGCTGGCAGAAACAATTCATTTAATTCCATGTTTGTCGATCAAACTGAACGCTGATCCGTTCTGTATAGCGACGGATCCATTTCCATCATTGGGTTTGACGGTATTCGAGTTATTTTTGTAGCGACTTTGATCCTCCTTAACATTACCTAATTTAAAATTTTCTTCAAAATTTTGATACTTGCTGGCACTTTTGTTGTAGTATAGTTTGAAATATTTGGATCTTGTAATGCATGCTTGCTACAGATTATTACATCTTTTATAATGGCTTCATATTTGAACCAAGTTGATACTGTTGCCAGTAGGTCAAGTGTCCGTAGGAACCCTTGCAAAGGGTTTACTCGCAAAGTTTGAAAAATATTGGTCCATAGTTGTATTTGTGCTCAGTGTGTCATCCTATTTCTATATGGAAAAAAGCAATGATAATGTTGGACAGAAGCTTTAATAGATTGGTTGTTATAAACAATACCTTTTATTGCTAAACGAGAGTGCTAAATCTCAATGAGAGGTCTCGTCTGCTACATCACTGATAAATGACCGACAGATGTTCTAGCTCCGAGTTTTGATTCTGTTCTGAAGTCTGAACACGACGCCATCAGAAAAGATTGTCAGTTGGTCTGTAGCCACTTCCCATGGTTTGGTCATTCCTTCAGTAGATTTGTGCTCTGTATATGACCCAGTTTTGTCTGGAGAAGAGCTCATATAATCTAGTTATTGTATAGGTTTCTTGTCATCACATGATTCCCTGTTCATACTTGTATAATTATTTGGATTAAACATATAGAAAGTGGGAACTTTAGTGTATTTTCTATATAACCCTAACTTCCCCTCCTCTTCCTCCTCCCGCAGACTGCTCCTCCTCCTCCCACAGCGACCGGACCGCCGATGCTCTCCTCCCCAACGCCTTTGTCCTCTCCCTCGGCATCACCCCCGTCCTCCTAACCCAACGACCGAACCGGCGATGGTCTGCCTCCTCTGTCTCCCTCCATTGCCTCTCAATTGCCACTATGCTGCAGACACCAACTTCTCGCGCATGAGAAGTTCAATAGGCAGAACATAGGAGAGGTAAACTATATCTCTAATTGGTTTTAGTAGACTGGTTCTAATTTCTAGTGGAATTCTAATTTTTTTTCCTTATGGCAGCTACTCTCAAGCAGTTGACGATCATGAGTGGAGTAGAAATTCTGTGCTGTCGTGGTCTCGTGCTGGTACGGATGATGTCGAGGCAGCTACGGAGGTAATACTTGGACGAAAAATTTCTAATTGATTGTTTTTGGTAGGTTGGTTCTAATTATTGCTCTTCTCTGAATTATTGTTCCTAGAATTTAATTTTCTCATGCCGGCTACTCGAGTATCGTCAAAATCAGTTTCCGTATATGCTGTTGGTGTTTATTTTTTCTTTTCCATGTAATGTTTTTCTTCTGGAGTTATTCATCTGAGAGATTGCTTTTTTATTTTGGATATTAAGTCTGACTGACCATAACTACCAACCATTGTCATGATCACCAAAAAATGGAAACAAAAAGACTAAATCAAGATTATTCTCCTAGCTAGTGAGGTAAAGGCAAGAAGGCAGAAGTTGTGCTAGAAATAAATGAAAACAATTCTCTCTTCAAAGGAGTATTGTTATTGATGGATGAATTCTTAACCAGATTTCCAGCCTATTAATAGGCTGCAGATCAAAGCTAATGGCCCTAATTTATTAGAGGCAAGAAGGAAGACGTTTTGCTAGAAATAAATGAAAACAATTCTCTATTCAAAGGAGTATTGCTATTAATGGATGAATCCTTAACCAGATTTCCAGCCTATTAGGCTGCAGATCATAGCTAATGGCCCTAATTTAGATTATAATTAGGGCTTTCAAGTTCAGAACTAAATCAATCATATTGGTTCCTAGCATGAGTTTAGTAGTCTTAAATGAACTGGATCTCTAAGAAGGGTTTACCAAATTGACCAAGTCTCCATTGATTATAATTTCAATCATTTATCAAGAAGTTACAATGGTCCACACTAGTTATTCCCATCATGTTTTCAATGTTTGACTTGGATTATAGAACAATCTAGTGCATTTATTGAGTTGATCTATATCTGAATGATTTTGCTTTATTATATGTTTTTTGTGTTGCTTGAACCTCCCTAGTTTTGATGTACTATACTGTAGTTGGATTTATTTTTGTCTTAAACACATGAATAACTCGTATGGGATAACCTTCTTCATTAAATTTTGTTTTAATAGCAGTATGGTAATTTTCTAAAGGATATTAATCACTACAGACTCACGATGTGTGAGCGTGTATCCGTCCATGAGTATCTCATGGTATGCGGATACCTATCCCCAAAATGTAAATCTTTCTTAGTGGTATGTTATCCCTTTTTTGCAAATCAGCATCGACCATTTGATTCTTTTTTACTCCCATCTCAATTCTTAGTCTCCTTAATGGATTTCATCTTCTAGTCTCTTTTCTTAAAACAATTTTCATTTTTTAATCTTATTTATTTTTTAATTTGATAAAATAAACTCGTTTTTCAAAACAATCTTCATTTTTCTAGTCTTATATTATGTATTTCCAAATGCTCATTTTTTGAAAATCAACATTGATCTTTTAATTTTTTTGTACTCCATCTCAATTCTCTCTTTCATAATGCATTTTGTTTCTTTTTCGATTATGTAATAGACACCAACCTAACTATATCTCTTTCAAAATATACTTGCTCTTAGTCTATTTTTACAACCATCTTGATTCGTAGTCTCTTTTTTTATATTCGATTATTCAGCGCACTCTTTTCGTCTTTAATTTTTGATAACATACGTACAAAAGTTGTATAGACTTTTAGCTTGTGGTTCTTTGTCTCCATCACAATCTGAAGTCGATCCTTTATTTTACGTCAATTATATTTTTTTACCTTGTTCCAAATTTGACCTATTTGCAAATTTCTCGATTTCCAAATTTTTTCCACTATACTAATGGAATAGAGCTATCAGGGAGAACCTTGTTATTTAAAGATTCTTCTTTTACATTTTATACTATTGGCTGAAAACCTTATTTGCAAATTCTTATTTGATCCAAAAATTACATTGACTTTTAGTACATGGCTCTTGGCTACCATTGCAATCTTAAGTTCATCATTTATGTGACAACACCAATTACAATTTATATGTGAGTCTTAGACGGCTTTTGCGAACAAAGATGTCCGTCTTTCTTCGTCATTCGATTACTTTCTACTCCTTATCCTCACTACCTTTGGTTGTCTCGATTCGATTAATCAGCTCACTACTCGTACAAAATCTCCATGGACTTTTAGTTCATGGCTCTTTGTCACCTTCATATTCTGAAGTCGATCATTTTATATCACAACATAAGTAGAGCTTTTACCTTCTTCCAAATTTGTCGATTTCTAATTTCTTTTCCACTCTTTTAATGACTAGAACTTTTGAAGAAAATTTTGTTCTTTAAATATTCTTCTTTCACGTTTTTTCACTACTGACTAAAAAACTTATTGTCAAATTCCATTTGTCTATCAAAAAATTACATGTAATTTTATTTTCTGCCTCTTTTCCACCATTGCAATATTAAGTTCATAATAATAATTACAGTTAATACGTAAGTTAATGCGTGAGTCTTATACGACTTTCGCTAAAGAAATCATCATTGAATTGGCGATAAACTATGTCTTCCTTACTGAGCCGTCTTTCGTCGCCATTTGATTATTTCTTACTCCCTTACTGCTCCTTTTGGTCCTCCTCGATTCGATCATTCAGCTCACTTTACTCTTCTATTTTTGATAACATACTTTACGCGTACAAAATCTGCATGGTTTACTCGTTCAAAAGCTGACTTTTGGTCTTAGGCGGCTTTCACCAACAAAGAAGTCATTTTTGAGTTGACGATTGACGATTCCTTTCCTACCGAGTCGCTTCTCTTCGTCGTACAATTACTCCTACTCTTCTCACTGCTACTTTTGGTCGCTTCAATTTGCTTATTCACCTCACTCCGTTTGCCTTCCATTTGTCATAACATAGTTTACTCGTACAAAAGCTACATTGACTTTTATCTAGTAGCTCTTTGTCGCCATCACATTATGAAGCTGATCCTTTTATGTCACAACATCTAGAGTTTTGTACCTTCTTCTAAATTTGACTTTTTCTCTCTCTAAATTTGGCGATTTCTAAATTTTTCCACTCAACTAATGACTTAGAGCTTTTGAAGAAAACCTTGTTCTTTAAAAATTCTTCTTTCACATTTTATACTATTGTTGACTGTAAACCTTATTTTCAAATTATTCTTTCTATCTAAAAAATTGCCTGGACTTTTAGTTCCTAAGTTTTTGCTATCATCGCAATCTTAAGTTTATCCTTTATGTGACAATACCAATTACAATTTATACGTGAACAAAGAAGTCTTCCTTGGGTTGATGATAGGCCATTCCTTTCCTACCAAGCCTCTCTCGTCGTCGTTCGATTACTCCCTACTTCTTATCCTCACTGCTCCCCTCAATTTGATTATTCAGCTCATTCCGCTTGGCTTTCATTTTTTATATTATACTTTACTCATACAAAAGCTGCATGGACTTTCAGCTCGTGGTTCTTTGACGCCATCACAATCCGACGTTGATCCTTTATGTCACAACATCAACTATATTTTTTACCTTGTTCCAAATTTGACATATTTTCAAAGTTGACGATTTTCAATTTTTCTCCATTATATCGATAAAGAAAACTTTCGAAGAAAATATTTTCTTTAAAGATTCTTCTTTCACGTTTTTTACTATTGAGCGAAAACTTTATTTTTAATTTTCATTTTTCCTTAACTCAATTTCCACCACTGCAATCATAAGTTCATCCTTTATGTTGCAAACCAATTACAGTTTATACGTGATTCTTAGGCGGTTTCGCCAATAAAGAAGTTTATACGTGATCCTTTATGTTGCAAACCATACCGAGCCTTTCTCGTTATCGTTTCTCGTTGTCGTTCGATTACTCTGTACTCCATATACTTAGTGCTCCATTTGGTCGCCTTAATTCGATTATTCACCTCACTCCACTGGCCATCGAATTTTGATAACATATTTTACTCATACAAAAGCTACATGGATTTTAACTCGTGGCTTTTTGTCGCCATCACAATCCGAAATCGATCGTTTATGTCACAACATCAACTACAGTTTTTATCTTGTTCAAAATTTGACATATTCCTAAATTTGTCGATTTCCAATTTTTTCTCCACTACATTAGAACTTTTGATGAAAACATTGTTCGTTAAAGTTCTTTCACTTTTTATACTATTGCCTGAAAACCTTTTTTTTTAAATTCCATTTTTCTATCAAAAAATTCATCCTTGACTTTTACGTTTGCTAATCCACTTTTACGATTGCTAATCCCTTCCTATTTAGCTGCCTCTTATCGTCATTCAATTACTCTCTACTCCCTATCTTCACTGCATTTTGTTGTCTCAATTCAATTATTCACCCCCACTCCGCTCGCCTTCCATATTAACTAATACAAAAGCTGCATGGTAATTTTGTTCGTCACTCTTTGTCCCCATTAGAATCTGAAGTCGTTCCTTTATGTCACAACATGTGCTATAATTTTTACTGTCCTTGGCCTATTCCCAAATTTGTCGATTTTCAAAAAAAATTCACTACTGAGTCGTCTCTTTTCGTCATTCGATTACTCTCTGCTGCCTATCCTCACTTCTCCTTTTGGTCGCCTCAATTCGATTATTCAGCTCAGTCGCTAGCCTTCTATTTTTGATCAACTTTTTTACTTATACAAAAGCTACATGGATTTTTAGTTCGTGGCTCTTTATTGTTATCATAATCTGCAATCCTTTTATGTCACTACATCAACTAGAGTTTTACCTTGTTTCAAATGTGACATTCCCAAATTTGTTGATTTCTAATTGTTTTTCCTCTATACTAATGACTAAAGTTTTCGACGAAAACCTTGTTCTTTAAATATTCTTCTTTCACCTTCTATACTATTGACTGAATATCTTATTTTCAAATTTTATTTTTCTATCCAAAAATTAAATGGACTTAGTTCCTGGCTTTTTTCCACCATCGCAGTCCTAAGTTCATCCTTTATATCACAATACCAACTACAGTTTCTAATTGAGTCTTAGGTGGCTTTCGCGACAAATAAGTCATTCTTGAGTTAACGATTGACCATTCTTTCCCTACTGAGCCGTCTTTCTCTGTCATTCGATAAAATCCTACTCCCTATCCCCCCGGTCCCTTTGGTCGTCTCAATTTGATTATTCAGCTCACTCCGCTCGCCTTCTATTTCTGATAACATACTTTACTCATAGAAAGGCTACATAGACTTTTAACTCGAACCTCTTTGTCGCCATCACAATATGAAGTCGATCCTATTATGTTACAACATCATCTACAATTTTTACCTTGTTCCAAATTTGACCGATCCCCAAATTTGTGAATTTCCTAATTTTTTTCATTGTACTAATGACTAGAACTTTCGAAGAAAATCTTGTTATTTAAAGATTCTTCTTTCATTCTTTTTACTGAAAACCTTATTTTCAAAATTTATTTTTCTATAAAAAATTATATGGACTTTTAATTCATGGCTTCTCTCCACCATTGCAATCTTATGTTCATCCTTAATGTCACAACACCTATTACAATAAGTCTTAGGCGGTTATAGTCAACAAAAAATGTCATCCTTAAGTGGACGATTGACTATTCTTTCCCTCCCGAGCCTTTCTCTTCGTCATTCGATTACTCCCTACTCTCTATCCTTACTACTCCATTGGTCGTTTTGATTCAATTATCCAACTCACTCTGCTCACTTTCTATTTTTGATAATATATTTTTCTCATACAAAAGCTGCATGGGTTTGTGGCTGTTTGTCTCTGCCACAATCTGAAGTCGATCCTTTATGTCATCACATTAAGTCCATTTTTCCAAATTTGACTTTTTCCTAAATTTATCGGCTTTCAAATTTGTTCTGCTATACTAATGACTAGAACTTTCAAAGAAGAAAACCTTGGTTCTTTAAATATTATACCTTGTTCTTAAAAAAATATTCTTTCACATTTTGTACTATTGGACTTTTAGTTCCTGGCTCTTTTCCACCATTCCAATCATAAGTTCATCCTTTATATCACCACACCAATCATAGTTTTTATACGTGGTTTTTACATGGCTTTTGCAAACAAATATGTCATCTTTGAATTGACGATTGGCCATTCCTTACCTACCGAGACTTATCCGTAGTAATTCGAATACTTCTTACTCCTTATCCTCAGTGCTCCTTTTGGTCTCTTCAATTTGATTATTCAACTCATTCTGCTCGTCTTCCATTTTTGATATTATACTCTTCTTTTGAAGAAAAAATTGTTCTTTAATGATTCTTCTTTCACATATTATACTATTGGTTGAAAACCTTATTTTCAAATTACATTTTTCTATCCAAAAAATATATGGACTTCTAGTTTCTGGCTCTTTTCCACTATCTCAATCTTAAGTTTATTACAACATTTATAGATTATACGTGAGTCTTTGACGTGTTTTGCCAACAAAGATGTTATCCTTGACTTTAACTGTAGTGCCTCAAATCCCGATCCGACCGGGATGTGCACTACGTAATTGGGCTTGTGGCTAGTCCGTCTGAGTCGTAGCTTAGATCTTCGGCATCTTCTTTCCACGGACGAAATGCGATGATCCTTTCCAACTCATGGAAAGGCCTCTATTGAAACGAGTCCAATAGTTTTCGTGTTTGGTTGCTTGGTTTTCTTGATTGCCGCTTTGGGATTTTGATTTGGTGTTGCTTTCGATTTGCTTGGTTTTCGCTGCTGGTTTTATCGTTTGGAGCTTTGATTCTTGGGGAGTTCGGCAAGGAAGGATAGGCAAGAATTCTAATTGGTGCTCGTGCTGTGCAGGTCCGCGTAACTGACGTTTGATCGTCGCTAGGCGGGATTCGTGTTTCAGCTACCTTTTTCCTTAACCAGTGAGTGGTTTGGACCCTTCTTTCCTACTTCTTCACGCCCACATCTCTAATGTTTCAAACGTTCACTCGATGATGCCCGGTTGGACGCCTAGGAAATCCTTGCCACAATGCATGCCAGCCACTAAGAAAGGAACATGGAATTTGTAGACTAATTTTACTATATGCTTGCACACCTTATAATTTGAGTTGTTATAAAGGGAATTGGTTGTTGGTGGCGGCCTAGTGCCTCGGACGGAGTTTGGACCTATGGGATACCAAAATCGGAACACCGCATTGAGAAAATATGAACTGTTGCATGAGATATGTATTGCTGCTTTATTTCTTTTTTTATTTCGATGCATTGTATGATAATATGAATTGTTCATGCATTTGCATGGTCTGGGACAACTTGTGCACAAGGTTTGGCATTTCCTCGAAACGGCTTTCCGGGGCACTGGAACCGTATCGATCCGGAGGGAAATATTTGATTCGTGCTCGTCACGATGCATTGCGGGACCTCCAGCAGGGCTTGCTACCCGGGCTGATAGGGCGCGCCGCTAATGCTTGAAATATGTCCCTAAGGTGTCGATCACACCAATGACCGCATAGAATAGAACACATGCTAATTTATTGTCTTGTGCAGATGGTAAGTATACTTGTGTTTCGTTGCAGGGAAGGCGTGCATCGGTTGAGTAAGCAATCGATGCACTGGTTTAATTCAATGCTGTTTTCATTCCTATAAAAACATGCAACTGATATGAATTGAATTCACTTGCTTCTTTATAGAAGTTCATCTTAATGCATGCTCGTCCCTAATAAGCTAGTGTCGATTTAGTCGAGTGGGTTCATCCCGCTCACCAGTACAAGTTGAGTACTGACCCACGTTGTGGGCAACTATTTCAGGCACTCAGACGGTGCAGCGCTAGTGGATAGACGAGGAGGCGTTAGGAGCACCTCTATTTTGAAGTATAGTTGGAGTCAGATCATTTTGGAGGCTTGGACTTTCAACCTATACAAGGGCGTAATGTATGAACGACGTGGACTATCTGATGGAGCGCGTCCTGCCTTTTGAGTTATCTTTTTGTAATGCAAATCAAGTAGCCGAGAGGCGCATCAATGTAAACTCTATGTAAATTACTCTGAATTATCAATGAAAAAGCATGTTTCTTCCTGCACTTGTGTTCAAATCTCTGTGAATGTGTTTTCTAAATTGTGTTTCGAAATGGGTTCCTATAACTGCAAGTTCTTGCCTTGTATGAGCGCAACTCCAGGCTCGTACGGCATCACGCCCCAGCGAGGACGAATCGGTTCCGTGAAGGATCCAGCGAGGACGATTGACCCCTTTCGGGATCGGGGCGTGACATTAACGATTGTCAGTCTCTTCCCTACCGAGCCGCCTCTTATCGTCTTTCAAATTCTCCCTACTCCCTATCTTCACTACTTGTCGCCTCAATTCAATATTCACCCATTTCACCCATTCTGCTCGCCTTCCACATTTATTAATACAAAAGTTGCATGGTCTTTTCTTTCGTGACTCTTTGTCGCCATCATAATCCAAAGTCTATCCTTTATGTCACAACATGTGGTGCAACTTTTACTGTTCCAAATGTTCGATTTCCAAATTTGTCGATTTTCAAAAGTTTTCCACTATTGAGCCGTCACTCTTCGTCATTCGATTACTCTCTACTGTCTATCCTCGCTCTGCTCTTTTTGGTCATCTTAATTCAATTATTCATCTTACTCACTTGTCGTTTATTTTTTATTAACATCTTTTACTCATACAAAAGTTGCATGGATTTTTATCTTGTGGCTTTGTCGCTATCACAATATGAAGTCAAACCTTTAATGTCACTGGATCAAATGGAGTTTGTACCTTGTTCCAAATGTGATCTATTTCCAAATTTGTCTATTTACAATTTTTTATATTGTACTAATGACTAGAACTTTTTTCCCTCTAGACTAATGTCTAAAGCTTTCAAAGAAATCTTATTGTTTAATGATTCTTCTATCACGTTTTATAATACCTTATTTTCAAATTCCAATTTTCTATCAAAAAATTACATGGACTTTTAGTTTTTGGTTCTTTGCCACAATCTTAATCCTCATTTATGTCACAACACCAATTACAATTTATAAGTGAGTCTTAGGCGGCTTTCGCCAACAAATGTCATCCTTGAGTTGACGATTGACCATTCCTTCCCAACCGAACCACTCATCTTCGTAATTCGATTACTTCCTATCTTCACTAGTCTCTTTGGTCGACTCAATTAGATTATTCAGCTAACTCCGCTCCGCTACCTTCCATTTTTGATAACATACTTTACTCGTACAAAAGCTACATGGCTTTTGACTCGTACCTCTTTATCGCCATCATACGCCATAACAATATAAAGTCGATCTTTTTTATGTGACAACGTTATATACAGTTTTTAACTTGTTGCAAATTTGACCTATTCCACATTTTATATTATTGACTAAAAACCTTATTTTCAAAATTTATTTTTTATATCAAAAAATTACATGGGACTTTTAGTTCACGACTATTTTCCACAATCGCAATCTTATGTTCATCCTTTATGTCACAAAACCAACTACAATTTATACTTGAATCTTAGGTGGCTTTCGTCAGCAAATTAAACTCATCCTTGTCACGCCCCAATCTCCCGCAAGCGCAATAGTCCCCGCTGAACGTGAATCACCACGTTGCAGCTCTCCCGCAGGACAATCGTTCTCATCGGGACGTGTTGCCGTACGAGCCTGGAGTTGCGCTCGTACAAGGCGATGTTGTCCAACACCAAAGTTATCATCGAAACGACCAAGTTGCAGCGAAAGTCAAGTATTGTGTACCAAGCACACATCAGAGTATACGCAGCGACGCTCTCGATAGGGTCCAAATGAAATGCCACAATGGGAATGCCACAATGGCGATTGCCTAAAAGACGATGCAATACTCTTGCTCTTTCTCTAGCCCACAAAGGTACTTACAGTTCATACATCATGTCTCGTATATCCAAGCAGCGCCACTACACCTGCGTACCTGAAATAATGTCCACAAACGTGGGTCAATACACAATCGTACTGGTGAGCGGGGTAACCCACTCGTCTAAGCCGATACTAAGTAAAATAGTGAATGCAAACAGTTATGTGGTGATCTTTCTAGTTGAATCCTAGATTCATTTTATGGCATAGGAATGACATGTTAAGGAAAGCTGTAAAGCAGTTTAAGCATGCAAGCATTCAACTCAATCCAATCGACAAGCAATAAATAACCAACTCGAAGGAAATTAGCATGCAAACCGTCCCACTCAAACCCAAGCAACACGAGAAACTATCGAACCATTTCCAAGCCTCAAAATCCATCCTCAATCAAAACCTTACAATCCAATCTCGATATGCACTCTTGCCGAGGCAAGGTGGCCGCGCCTACACGAAACACAAACCAACCAAAGTAAAGCAAGCCAACACTTATCTATATGAAGTCACTGGCCAAGCCATAAATGACATTGATCGGACTAATCAATAGGCAGTCCTACTCGATCCAGCCATGGGCAGCTATCCCCCTCTGGTTCGTATCGAACTACCTGGCACCGCGCCCAAGACGCGTTACCCGTGTCTCCTCCATGGCCGAACGGTCCCGGTGCCCTGGAGCTATCCCGTTCGAGGAAACGAATCCCTGTGCAACACAGGTCCGTGACATGCAGACACCAAGTAGGTATGACGAGAGGATCGAACAATCTCGTCCCACCAAGCGATCCTAGACTCGGTCAACCAAATATCCAACCAAAATATCCAACCAAAGATCCATAACCAAACTTCCAACATATAGCCCAAGGCACCAAATCTCAAGTTATTTCCATAGGCACTATGCCGCTTCTCAACACAGTGTTCCAATTGGTGGTACACCTCACGCTCAGAACAATCCCATGGCACAATGCCCCAACAGTGGCACAATGCCCTCGCCGCTGCAGTTGTTCGGTTTCGAACCACAACCGCTCGCTTTGCAAGACAAAGTGTCCAAGTGATACTCGTGCACGGATGCACGCTCGCTCGTCCGTATTCCCGAGGTTCCCAATGACTCGATGTATCATTCCAACTGTCCAAGCATAATCCCAAACATTCAACCAACTGCCCCAATTGTAATCCAACCAACTAGCTCGAACTATCCTGTGCGGAAAACCATTCAAGCCACAAACCTATCCAAACAAACGACGTACACTCTATGCACGCCTCAGTGTAGTGATTTCCAAGTTCCAGTCCAAGTGTTCAAGCCTTTACGTGTTTTCCATATTATTAGGCATGAAGGAGTAGAGGAGAAGGGATAGAGCCCACTCACAATGTTTGATTCCGTTAAGCATCCTGTCCTGCCGATACGGCCGAACCCTTGAACCCGTGGTCCGATGCAAAGCACGATCTACTCAACTGGTATGACCGTGCGAGCAGGCCGTGCTCTCCAAATAATCCGACCGATCGGACTAAGGAAGACGACATTATCGCTCCAATCCAGCTATCTCTGTACGGCTCTGAACGAACACCTGATTCCCATCGAACTCCGCTAGCCATCTGCACATGAAACCAACTCAATCAATACTTCTTCCCAAAATTCAACAAATCAAATGTAACCGGCTATTGTTTTATTCAATCCGACTCTGCGTAACGCACCGTGCGGTTGCGGGACGTTACAATCCTTGAGTTGACGATTGATCATTCCTTCCATACCGAGCTGCGTCTCTTCGTCATTCGGTTACTCCATACTCACTATCCTCAGTGCTTCCTTTGGTCGCCTCGATTCGATTGTTTAGCTCACTATGCTCGTCTTCCATTTTTAATAACGTACTTGTACAAAAGCTGCAAAGATTTTTAGCTTGTAGCTCTTTGTCGCAACTACATTTTTTAACTTTTCCCCAATTTGACCTAGTCCTAAATATGTTGATTTCCAATTTTTTTCCACTATACTAGTATGAGTGGAACTTTCGAAGAAAACATTGTTCTTTAAATATTCTTCTTTAACATTTTATACTATTGACTGAAAACCTTATTTTCAAATTCTATTTTTCTATCAAAAAATTACATGAACTTTTAGTTCGTGGCTCTTTTCCACAATTGCAATTATAAGTTCATCCTTTATGTCACACTACCAATTACATTTTATACGTGATTCTTAGACGACTTTTGCCAACCAAGAAGTTCTTGAGTTTACGATTGACCATTCCTTCCCTACCGAGCCGTCTTTCTTCGTCATTCGATTACTCCTCCTTATCCTTACTGCTTTCTTTGGTCGTTTCGATTCGATTATTCAGCTCGCTCCGTTAGCCTTCCATTTTTGATAATATACTTGTACAAATTTTACATGAACTTTTAGCTCGTGGCTCTTTGTCGCCATCATAATATGAAGTTCGATCGTTTTGTCACCAACATTAACTAAAGTTTTTACATTGTTCGTGACATTCCCAAATTTGTTGATTTTAAAATTTTTTCAGTCTACTAATGACTAGAATTTTCTAAGAAAACCTTGTTCTTTAAAGATTCACGTTTTATAATATTGGCCGAAAACCTTATTGTCAAATTTCTTTTTTTATCCAAAAATTACATGCACTTTTATTTTCAGGCTCTTTTCCACCATCATCATAATCTTACGTTCATCCTTTGTCATAATACTAATTACAGTTAATGTGCGAGTCTTAAACGGTTGACGATCAATTAACTCTTTCTTCACTACCGAGCTGCCTCTCGTTGCCATTCGATTACTTCTTACTCCCTATCCTCAGTGCTCCTTTTGGTCTCATCAATTCGATTATTCAGCTCACTCTTCTCACCTTCCATTTTTTATAACATACTTTACTCGTGCAAAATCTGCATGGACTTTTAGCTCGTGGCTCTGTCACTGTCAAGTCACCGTCATAATCTGAAGTTGATCATTTTATGTCACAACATCAACTAGTGTTTTTATCATGTTCCAAATTAGACATTCCTATATTTGTCGATTTGTAAATTTTTTCTACTCTGTTGCTAATGACTAGGGCTTTCGAAGAAAACCTTGTTATTTAAAGATTCTTCTTTCATGTTTTTTACTATTGACTAAAATACTTATTGTCAAATTCCATTTTTCTATCAAAAAATTACATGGACTTTTAGTTTCGGCTCTTTTTCACCATCACATTATTATCTTCATCCTTTATGTGACGACACCAATTACAGTTTATACGTTAGTCTTATGTGGCTTTCGCCAACAAAGAAGTCTTCCTTGGTTTGCAGATAAACCATTCCTTCCTAGTAAGCCTTTCACGTCGTCGTTTGAGTACTCCATACTCCGTACTACTTATCCTCACTGTTCTATTCGGTCGCCTCAATTGGATGATTCAAATCTTCCGCTCACTTTCCATTTTTTATAACATACTTTACTCATACAATAACTGTATGGACTTTTAGCTCGTGGTTCATTGTTGCCATCATAATCTGAAGTCGATCCTTTATGTCAAAACATCAACTACATTTTTTTACCTTGTTCTAAATTTGACATTATTTTCAAATTTGTCGATTTCTTTTTTCTTAATTATACCAATAACCAAAACTTTTGAAGAAAACCTTGTTTTTTAAATATTCTTTTTTCATGTTTTTAACTATTGAGTGAAAACTTTATTTTCAATTTTCATTTTTCTATCAAAAAATTACGTTGACTTTTAGTTCGTAGCTCAATTTCAACCATTGCAAAAGTTCATTCTTTATGTCACAAACCAAACCAATTACAGTTTATACGTGAATCTTAGACGGTTTCGCCAACAAAGGAGTCATCATTGAGTTGACAATTGACCATTCCTTTCCTATCGACCCGTCTCTCATCATCGTTTGATTAGTCCATACTCCCTATACTCAGTGCTCCATTTCGTCGCCTCAATTGAGTTATTCAACTCACTCTACTGCTTGCCATCCATTTTTTATAACATATTTTACTCATACAAAAATTGCATGTACATTTAGCTCGGCCCTTATATGATTTTAAGCGCAATTCTACATTTATGTTCAAAACTTGACTTATGTATGAAACTATTGTAGTTTCGATATCTTTCTTTCATTGGACTTCTATATGCGTTTAACTATCCTTTTACATAATGTTTCAGACTTCATTCTCAAATCGTACTTTCGATATATTTCGGCCATTTAACTTTTATTTGTTTTTCAACTATCCTTTTACATTATGTTCCAAAACTCCACCTTTGAAGTGTAATTTCGAAATTATGCCCCGATATGTGACAACTATATGTTTTTCGACTATCCTTCTACATTACTATCCAAAAATTCAACACTAAATCCTAGTTTCGAAATCTTTCTACGACTTGACTACTTTTTTTAGCGTCCATCTATATTATGTTTACAACTTCACTTCTACATTGTGTTCACAACTTTACCTTCAAAAGCATAGTTTCAAAATCTATTTATGATTTGACTTCTATCTTTTCAACTATCCATTTTTATTATATTCGTAGTTTTAGAATCTTTTAACAATTTAGCTTCTATATGTTTTTCAAGTGTCTTTATAAATTATGTTTAATTTCTCTTATACGTAGTTTCAGAATCTTTCTACGATTTAACTTCTATATGTTTTACAAGCATCCTTCTACATTGTGTTCAAACTCACTTAAACTAAGTTTCAAAATCTTTCTACAACTTGGCTTCTATATGTTTTTTTACTATCCATTTACATTATCTTCCAAGGCTTAATTTATAAATTGTAGTTTCGATTTCTTTCTACCGTTTGACATCTATATGTTTTTTTCAACCATCATTTTGCATTATGTTCCAAAACTTCCTTTCCAAATTGTAGTTTCGATATATTTCTACAATTTAACTATTATTTGTTTTTCGACTATCCTTTCACATTATTTTACGAAACTCACTTTTTAAGTGTAATTTTAAAATTATGACACGATTTGACTTCTATATGTTTTCAAACGTCCTGCTACATTATGTTCACAATTTCACTTCGTAAGCGTAGTTTCGAAATCTATCTACGATTTGACTTCTATCTTTTCAACTTTTTTCATTATATTTCAAAACTTCACATCCAAATCGTAGTTTTAGAATCTTTTTACGATTTAACTTCTATATGTTTTTTAAGTGTTCTTCTATATTATGTTCAAATTCACTTAAACGTAGTTTCGAAACCGTCTACATTATGTTCAACTATCCTTCTAAGTCATGTTCCTAAACTCAAATTCTAAACTATAGTTTTGAAATTATGCTAAAATTAGTCTTCCATATAATTGTTAATTATCCGTCTACATTATCTTCCAAAATATTAATTCTAAGTCGTATATGATTAGTATTCTATATGATTTTTAAGCATCGTTGACATTATGTTAAAGAACATCACTTATGCGAATTTTGAAATCTTTTTACGATTTGACCCATATATGATTTTCAAGTGTCTTTCCATATTATGTTCAAATCTTTACTCAAGAGTAGTTTGGATATATTTCCACCATTTGACTTCTACATGTTTTCAACTATCCTTTTAACATTATATTCCAAAACTTCATTTCCAAACGTAGTTTTGATATCTTTCTGCTATTTAACTTTTATATGTTTTTCAACTATCCTTTTACATTATGTTCCCAAACTCCACTTTTGAAGTGTAATTTAATAATTATGCCACAATTTGACTTCTTTATGTTTTCAACTATTATTTTACATTATTATCCAAAAATTCAATTCTAAATCCTAGTTTCAAAATCTCTCTACAATTTGGCTACTATTTTTTTTCAAGCATACTTCTACATTATGTTCACAACTTCATCTCATAAGCGTAGTTTCAAAATCTATCTACGATATCATTTATAACTTTTCAACTATCCTTTTTCTCTATATTCCATAACGGTTCTTCCAAATCGTACTTTCGTAATATTTCTACGATTTTACTTCTATATATTTTCAACCGTCCTTATATGTTATGTTTTCACGTAAACGTTATTTCTAAATTTTTATACGATTTGACTTCTATATGTTTTTCAAGTGTCCTTATACGTTATGTTTAAATTCACTTAATCGTATAGTTTCCAAATCTTTCTACGATTTGACTTTTACATGTTTCTTATGTTACTTATGATTGTCAATTATGTGTCCACATTTTCTTCCAATTCAAGCGTCCTACATTATGTTAAGTACTTAACTTCTTACACTATGTTCAAAACTTAACTTTTTAAGTATAGTTTCGATATATTTCTACCATTTCACTTTTTTATGTTTTTCAACTATCCTTTTGCATTATGTTACAAAACGTTATTTCGAAATCGTAGTTTTAATATCTTTCTACCATTTGCCTTTTATATGTTTTTTAATTATCTTTTTCTATTATGTTCCAAAACTTCACGTCCGAATCGTACATTTAAAATCTATCTACGGATTGACTTCTATTAACTATCATTTGTCATTATGTTCGGAAACATCACTTCCAAATCTTAAATTTGATATCTTTCTAAAATTTGACATCCATATGATTTTCATGTATACTTCTATATTATGTTACAAAACTCCACTTTTCAAGTGTAATTTTAAAAATATGCCACGATTTGATTTTTATATGTTTTTCAACTATACTTCTACATAAGTATCCAAAAATCCAATTCTAAATCGAAGTTTCGAAATCTTCTACGATTTGACCCCTGTCTTTTTCAAACGTCCTTCTACATTATCTTCACAACTTCACTTCATAAGCGTAGTTTCGAAATCTATTTACGATTTTGACTTCTATCTTTTCAACTATCCTTTTTTATTATATTCTATAACATAATACAAATCGTACTTTCGGAATCTTTCTATTATTTAACTTCTACTGTTTTTCAAGAGTCCTTATACATTATGTTAAAATTCACTTAAACATACTTTCGAAATCTTTTTACTATTTGACTTCTATATGTTTTTCAATTTACCTTTTATGTTACGTTCCTAAACTCCAATTCTAAAGTGCAATTTCGAAATTATACTACATTTAGACTTTAATATGATTGTCAATTATCCTTCTACAATATCTTCCAAAGATTTAATTCTAAATTGTAAAATCTTTCTATGATTAGAATGTCATCCTTGAGTTGACGATTGACCATTCTTTTCCTACTCATCGTCATTCGATTACTCCCTATCCTTACTCCTCCATTTGGTCGTCTTGATTCAATTATCTAAGTCACTTTGCTCGTCTTCCATTATTTATTAACATTTTTACTCATACAAAAGCTACCTGGACTTTTAGCTTGTGGCTCTTTGTCTCCACCACGATCTGAAGTCGATCCTTTATGTTATAACATCAACTACTTTTTTTTACCTTGTTCCAAATTTGACTTATTCTTAAATTTGTCGATTTCTAATTTTTTTTCTTTATACTAATGACAAAAACTTTCGAAGAAAACCTTATTTTTTTAAATATTATTATTTTATGTTTTATACTATTGACTAAAATCTTATTTTCAAATTCTACTTTCGAAGAAAACCTTATTCTTTATCTTATTTTTAACTTACAAAGTCAACCTTGAGTTGACGATTGACCATTCTTACTTCTTATCCTCATTGCTCCTTTTGTTCTCTTTGATTTGATTATTCAACCAACTCGGCTCTTCTTCCATTTTTGATAATATACTTTACTCATATAAAATATGCATGAACTTTTAGATCGTCGTAATCATAATGTGAAGTCGATCATTTTATGTCACACATCGACTAAAGTTTTTTACCTTGTTCCAAATTTGTCGACTTCTAATTTATTTCCACTATCTAATGACTAGTGCTTTTGACGAAAACTTTGTTCTTTAAAATTTTTTCTTTAATGTTTTATTATAGACTAAAAACCTTATTTTCAAATTCCATTTTCTACCCAAAAATAACATGGAATTTTAGCTTTGGCTCTTTTCCACTATCACAATCTTATGTTCATTCTTTATGTCACGATACCAACTACCGTTTATAAGTGAGTCTTAGACGCCTTTCGCCAACAAAAATCATCTTTGAGTCGACGGTTGACCATCCCTATCTAGTCGTCTCTTTTCGTCATTCGTTTACTCCTCTCCCTATCCTCATTAGTTTCTTTGGTTGCCTCAATTTAATTATTCAGCTAATTCCGCTCGCCTTTCATTTTTGATAACATACTTAACTCGTACAAAAGCTGATGGACTTTTAACTCGTAGCTCTTTGTCGCCAAAACAATCTCAAGTCAGATTTTTTTATGTCACAAATCAACTACAATTTATACCTTGTTCCAAATTTGACCTATTCTCGAATTTTAAGTTCATCCTTTACTAATACAAAAGTTGCATGGATCTTTAGCTTGTGGCTCTTTGTCGCTATCACAATTTGAAGTCGACCCTTCCATGTTACTACATCAACTACAGTTTCTACCTTGTTCCAAATGTGACCTATTTCCAAATTTGTTGATTTCTAATTTTTTCCTTTATACTAATGACTAAAATTTCTTCTTTCACGTTTTATACTATTAAATGAATACCTTATTTTCGAATTCCAATTTTCAATCCAAAAATTACATTTAGTTCCTGCTTCTTTACCACAATAACAATCTTAAATCCTTTGTAAGTGAGTCTTAGGTAGCTTTTGCCAACAAATAGGTCGTCCTTGAGTTGACGATTGACGATTCCTTCCCTACTGAGGCGCCCCTCTTTGTCATTCGATTACTCCCTATCCTCACTAACCCCTTTCGTCGACTCAATTCGAATATTCAGCTAACTCCGTCGCCTTCCATTTTGGATAACATACTTTACTCGTACAAAAGATACATGGCTTTTAACTCGTACCTCTTTGTTGATCTTTGCTACAATCGTAATTTTAAATTCATCCTTTATGTGACAACGCCAATTACAATTTGTACGTGAGTCTTATGTGGCTTTCACCATCAAATAAGTAATCCTTGAGTTGATGATTGACTATTCCTTTCCTACCGAGTCGTCCCTCTTCGTCATTTCATTACTCCCTATTCTCACAAATCCCTTTGGTCAACTCAATTCGTTTATTCAGCTAACTCCGCTACTTTCCATTTTTGATAATATACTTTACTCATACAAAAGCTACATCACTTTAACTCGTACCTCTTTGTCGCCATCATAATTTGAAGTCGATATTTTTATGTCACAACATCATTTACAGTTTTTACCTTGTTCCAAATTTGACTTATTCCCGAATATGTGGATTTAGAATTTTTTTATTGTACTAATTACTAGCGAAGAAAACCTTGTTAAAGATTCTTCTTGCACATTTTATACTATTAACTGAAATTCTTATTTTCAAAATTTATTTTTTCTATCAAAAAATTACATGGACTTTTAGTTCCTGGCTTTTTTGCACCATCGCAATCTTATGTTCATCCTCTGTCACAAAAGCAACTACAATTTATACGTGAGTCTTTTTTCTATAAAAAAAAATTTACATATACTTTTAGTTCCTATAGGCGACTTTCGTCATAAAAAAAGTCATCCTTGGGTTGACAATTGATGATTCCTTCCGTACCGAGTCGCCTCTATATGTCATTAGATTACTCCATACTCCCTATCCTTAGTAGCCCCTGTGGACGTCTCGATTCGATTATTTAGCTCACTATGCCCGCCTTCCTTTTTTGATAACGTACTTTACTCATGCAAAAGCTGCATATACTTTTAACTTGTGGCTCTTTGTCTTCACCACAATCTGAAGCCGATCCTTTATATCGCAATACCAACTACTTTTTTTAACTTGTTCCAAATTTAACATATTCCTAAATTTGTTGATTTTTAATGTTTTCCACTATACTAATATGAGTAGAACTTTCGAAGAAAACATTGTTCTTTAAATATTCTTCTTTCACATTTTATATTGTTGACTGGAAATCTTATTTTCAAATTCTATTTTTTATCCAAAAATTACATGGACTTTTAGTTCGTGGATCTTTTCCACAATTGCAATTATAAGTTAATCCTTTATGTCACAACACGATTACATTTTATACGTGATTCTTAGGCGGCTTTTGCCAGCAAAGAAGTCGTCCTTGAGTTTACGATTGACCATTTTTTTTCCTACGGAGCCGCCTTTTTTCATCATTCGATTACTCCATGCTCCTTATCCTCACTGCTCCCTTTGGTCGTTTCGATTCAATTGTTCAGCTTACTTCGTTCGCCTTCCATTTTTGATAACATACGTGTACAAAATCTGCCTGGATTTTGAGCTTGTCTCTTTGGTGCCATCATAATCTGAAGTCGATCATTTTATATCACAACGTCAACTAGAGTTTTTACCTTTTCCATATTTGACATTTCTAAATTTGTCGATTTCTAATTTTTTTTCCACTATACTCATGACTAGAACTTTTGAAAAAATCTTGCTTTCACTTTTTATAATATTGATCAAAAACCTTATTTTTAAATTCCTTTTTTATCCAAAAATTACATGCACTTATTTTCCAGATCTTTTCAACCATTATTGTCATAAGTTCATCGTTTATCTCATAAGTGTCTTAAACGACTTTCGCTAACAAAGAAGTTATCCTTGAGTTGACGATTAACTATTTCTTCCCTATTTCTTCCCTGCCAAACCGCCTCTCGTCCTCTTTCGATTACTTCTTACTCCCTATCCTTACTGCTACTTTTGGTCTACTTGATTCGATTATTCCGCTCACTCTGCTCCTCTTCAATTTTAGGTAACATACTTTACTCATACAAAATCTGCATTGACTTTTAGCTTGTATCTCTTTGTCGCCAAATTTTACATATTCTCAAATTTATCGATTTTTAATTCCATTATACTAATGACTAGAGCTTTGAGGAAAACCTTGTTCTTTAAAGATTTTTCTTTAACGTTCTATACTATTAACTAAAGACTTTATTTTTAAGTTTTTTCTATCCAAAAATTACATGGACTTTTAGTTTCTGTCTATTTTTCATCATCGCAAACGTATGCTCATCCTTTATGTCACAACACCAATTAAAGTTTATAATGGAATCTTAGACAGCTTTCACCAACAAAGAAATCATCCTTGAGTCATCCTCATTATTCTCTTTGGTCGTTTTGATTCGATTATTTAGCTCACTCCGCTCGCCTTCCATTTCTATAACTTTATTCATACAAACGTTGAATGGGTTTTTAACTCGTAGCTCTTTGTTGCCATCATAATCTGGAGTCAGATCATTTTAAGTCACAACATCAACTGCCACAACTTTCAGATTTTACCTATTCATGAATTTGTCGATTTTTAATTTTATTCTCATTATACTAATGACCATAATTTTTGAAGAAAACTTATTTAAATATTCTTCTTTCAGGTTTATACTTTTCAAATTCTAATTTATATCCAAGAATTAAATGGACTCTTTGTTCCTATCTATTTGCCACCATCATAATCTTATGTTAATTCTTTATGTAACAACACTAATTACAATTTATACGTGAGTCTTAGGCGGCTATCGCCAACAAAGAAGTCATTCTTGAGTTGATGCTAGACCATTCCTACCCTATCGAGTCGTCCCTCGTCGTTTTTCTATTACTCTCTACTCCCTGTAACGCCCCGCAACCGCTCGGAGCGTTACGCTGAGTCGGATTGAATGAAACAAATGCTGGTTCCATTTGATTTGTTAGATTTTGGGAAGAAGTATTGATTGAGTTGTTTCATGTGCAGATGGCTAGCGGGTTCGATGTAAATCAGGTGTTTGTTCAGAGCAATACTGAGATAGCTGAGTTGGAATGATAATGCCATCTTCCTTAGTCTGATCGGTCGGATGATTTGTAGAGCACGGCCTGCTCGCACGGTCATACCAGTTGAGTAGATTTCGCTTGCATCGGACCACGGGCTCAAGGGATTGGCCATATCGGCAGGACAGGATGCTTAATGGGATCAAACATTGTGAGTGGGCTCTTTCCCTTCTCCTCTACTCCTTCATGCCTAATAATATGGAAAACACGTAAATGGCTTGAACACTTGGGCTGAAACATTGGGATCACTACACTGAGGCGTGCATAGAGTGTACGCCATTGGCTTGGTAGGATTGTGGCTTGATTTGGTTTGTGCGTTGGATAGTTGGAGCTAGAGTTGGAATATTACATTTGAGGCAGTTGGTTGGATAATTGGGATTATGCTTGGACAGTTGGAATGATGCATTGAGAGATTGGGAACATTGAGATTTGGGCGAGCGAGCGTGCATCCGTGCACGGGTATCACTTGGTCGCTTTGTCTTACAAAGCGAGCAGTTGTGGTTCGAAACCGAACAACTGCATCGGCGAGGGTGTTGTGCCGCTTGATGGGGCATCGTGCCACGAATGGGGCATTGTGCCACTGAAACGGCATTGTGCCATGGGTTAGCTTTGAGCATGGGTGTTGCACCATTGGAAATACTGTGTTGAGAAGAGGCATTGTGCCTATGGGAATAACTTGTGAATGGTGCCTTAGGCTATATGTTGGAAGAATGGTTATGGATGTGTTGGTTGGATTATTGGCGGAACGAGTCTAGGATCGCTTGGTGGGGCGAGAATGTTCGATCCTCTCGTCATACCTACTTGGTGTCTGCATGTCACGGACAACCTGTATTGCACAGGGTTTGGTCTCCTCGAACGGGTACTCCGGGGCACCGGGACCGTTCGGCCATGGAGGAGACAATTGGGTAACGCGTCTTGGGCGCGGTGCCAGCGGTTGGAATCGATCCAGGTGGGTTAGCTACTTAGCGCTGTTTCGAGGAGAACCGTATTTGATCAGTCCGATCAAAGTCCTTTATGGCTTGGCCAGTGACTTCATATAGTATAGTGTTGGCTTGCTTTTCTTTTGTTGGTTTGGCTTTCGTGTAGGCGCGGCCACCTTGCCTCGGCAAGAGTGTGCACTGTGAGATTTGGATTGTAAGTGTTGGTTGAGGATGGATATTGAGGCTTGGTTGATGGTTCGACATGTTATCGTGTTGCTTGGACTTGAGCAGGACGGTTTGCATGCTAGTTTCCCTCGAGTTGCTTATATATTTGCTTGTCGTTTGGTTTGAGTTGAGTGCTTGCATGCTTAAACTGCTTTACAGCTTTTCTTAACATGTCATCCCTATGCCATGAAATGAATATAGGATTCAACTAGAAAGATCACCATATAACTGTTTGTATTCACTATTTTTACTTAGTGTCGGCTTAGGCGAGTGGGTTACCCCGCTCACCAGTACGGTTGTGTACTGACCCACGTTTGTGGGCATTATTTCAGGTACGCAGGCGTAGTGGCGCTGCTTGGATATACGGGACATGATGTATGAACTGTAAGTACCTTTGTGGGCTAGAGAAAAGAGCAAGAGTATTTCATCGCCTTTGTGGCCTTGTCTTCGATGAGGCATTTCATTTGACCCTATCGTGAGCTTCACTGCGTATTACTCTGATTGTGTGCTTGGTACACAATACTTGACTTACGCTGTAACTTGGTTGTTTCGATGATAACTTTCGTGTTTAACAACATCGCCTTGTACGAGCGCAACTCCAGGCTCGTACGGCATCACGTCCCGAATAGAACGATTGTCCCGCGGGAGAGCTGCAACGTGGTGATTTCACGTTCAGCGGGGACTATTGGGCTTGCGGGAGTTTGGGGCGTGACAGATTGGTATCAGAGCGCCTGGTTCATTTTCTCGGACTTGGTCCTTCGCTTCATCACAAACTCTAAATAGCTTCCGTGTGTCATCTAGCTCTTGACTCTACTCAGTGCCGCATCGGATGTTTCATGCAATAAGTCTATTTATTGCTAGTTGTGGCTGCATATTATTCTTTGTTGGGTTGCCTTGGTTGGTTTTCGTAGGATCGCTTAGCCTCGTTAGGCGTTGTTGCATTCGTGCAGCAAGTTGGGTGGCGTTGTTGCATTTGTGCAACAAGTTGAGAGCTTTCGTTGGGTTGGCTTGGCTTGTCGTTCAGGGAGTTTCTGATTGCATCAGTGGATCAGTTGGTTGGCTAACGAGATTTGGTTATGCGGCATGTTTTGAGTAGAAATATTCGATGAGAATGGATCCTTACACGAGTTGCTCGTCTAGCGATTGTGTTGGATACAAGTTGGAATTTTGGCTGTGGCGCATCGGTTGAGCAGGTTTGAGTTTGGCTCGGGAATATATGGATAAGTTGGTACGAGTTGCTCGTACAACAAAAGTGTGAAACCGTTGGGTATTGGGTTGGACTATTTGGAAGACAATCATTGCACGATTGCTCGTGTTGAGAAGGTATAGACGGGTTGAGAAACAGTTGGATAATTCAAGCATTGCCTGAGTTTTGTGTCAGACTTGAGTTGGGAAAGGCATGATCACACATTTTGGAGGGTTCGGACGGATCTTGGATCCAGTGCAAGGAAATCGTAATGCGAGTAGTGACTTGATTCGAAGTGGTATATGGGATCAAACGTGTTAAGCAAGGCATTGAAAATATTTTGGTTGGACATCTATGGGAATTGCCTGAACGGACTCGTGAAACGAGAATACAAGTTGGTTGGTGCACGTCGGTTGAGTTGGGAAGAATGAAAATGGAGCAAACGAATATTGAGTTGAGCATATCGTGAACGGACTGATGCAAATGAAAGCATCGTTGGGCTTAAGTGATGGACAAGATCGGAACGAACAACTGGGATGCGCTTGAACGAGCAATGGGTGAATCAAATGATAGCGAGCACGGACTACGATTTTGGGCAACACATTTGAGATGTTGGTTGAGCAATGAAACACGATCTTGGTTTGGAGGGACAATGCGATGGACTTGAACGGTCTGGAAGGATTTTGGATATTGCTGCTCGAGAAGTTGACTCAGGTTTAGCGGAAGTAGAATTTTGGGCAAGCTAGAGCAACAATGGTAGACGGATTCTCCGGAAGACGTGGACGGATTGAGGCAACAACTAAAGGCAAGAATTTGTGGCGGACAGACTTTTGAAGATAGCTAAACTTGGGAGCAACGTCGGAGCAAATCACTATGCGGTTTGAGCAAGTTGGACGTGCATTGTAGAATGCGGCAAGGGGATAAGAATTGGAGCAAGTCTTGAGTTTCGGAAATCATTGCAGTGGTAGTGCGAGAAGACGAACATGGCAGTTCGGAAAATTTGATGGATTCAGGGCATAACGGCGGATTGATGGAAGACAGTTTCAATGAGCGCGGATCTCGGATTCGGGAGTTCGCTCGGGTGGATGGTTGGATTTTGATTCGGATTTGCAGATGAGATATAGCCTGGTTCATAGTAACTGTCCATCGTGATGATTACAATTATCGAGCGTAGCTTCGGGACAGCTGACCCTAGTGACTTGCCCACAGATCAGAGATTGAATATGGTAGACCCATAGAACGACCCTTGAGGCGGCGTATTTGGGAATGCGTCGAGGGCAGATGTGAGCAATGTGATTTGGCTTATTGACTGAGAGTTGGATTTGAGAGATCCTTGGGATAGCCTTCAGCTGAAGATGCAGCCGGAAGATCGAAGCGATGGTGGGATTGGCCTAAGTCAACTGATGAGATTCAGAGTCACAGATTTTTGTAGATGGCATCGCCTCTGACTCATCGTGCTCTGGAAGGGAATAGCATTTATATGAATGGACGACTGTGGCGGCTCGTTCAAATCAAATCTTTGCAAATACTGGAAGGGACAGATGTGCCTCAGATTTACAAGATGTCTCGAAACTTAGTCTGGGAAGCGTGCTCATTCGGAAGGCGAAGGTGATATCCTATGCTTCGAGGCAGTGGAAGCAGCGCGAAGAACTATTCCATGCGCAACCTAGGAATTGTGGCGAGTGTGTCCACGTTGAAATCGTGGCAACATTATCCCTTTGGCGTGGCGGCGAGATCTTCGTGGATCACACGAACCTCAATATAGATGTTCACCCAGCGAGGTATTGAGATTTGATGGAAGAGATGTTTGGTTGAGCTGATCTAACCAAAGTTTGATATTTGGGTAAGTCGCCTAGCTGGGGTAGTATCAGTTGAGTTGATCGTTCGGTGCATGAGATATATTTGGAGATGTTGCTAGTGCGGATTCAGAAATAGTTGGATGGATTGAGTTGGAACAAGAACTGATTGAGTCGGTGAAAAATCATCATATTGAGAATAGTGCTCAAGCGAACATGTTGGAATGGAAATCAGGATTGGTTCGATTTGGGAGTGAAGCTAATGGATGCCTCGGACATAAAGATACCCTTGTAATTTGTTCAAATTTGCTATCGCAAAGCTCGGCTGAAATACATATATTTTAGGGACGCCTTAAATATGTGTATCGATCCAAAACTAAGCGATACGAAGAATTCGTATTGAGCTGCAAGGAGGATGTGGAAATATAGAATTTGTACGAGCATTCAGCAGTGCGAGATGTTGAGTTAGAATCGTGAATATGTGAGTTGCATAGAGCAGATCCATGGAATTGGATTGTGGCATGTGATAGGAATGAGTACCAGCACGGTTCGTGGACGAACCTGATTCTAAGTGGTATATTATGTAACGCCCCGCAACCGCTCGGAGCGTTACGCTGAGTCGGATTGAATGAAACAAATGCTGGTTCCATTTGATTTGTTAGATTTTGGGAAGAAGTATTGATTGAGTTGTTTCATGTGCAGATGGCTAGCGGGTTCGATGGAAATCAGGTGTTTGTTCAGAGCAATACTGAGATAGCTGAGTTGGAATGATAATGCCATCTTCCTTAGTCTGATCGGTCGGATGATTTGTAGAGCACGGCCTGCTCGCACGGTCATACCAGTTGAGTAGATTTCGCTTGCATCGGACCACGGGCTCAAGGGATTGGCCGTATCGGCAGGACAGGATGCTTAATGGGATCAAACATTGTGAGTGGGCTCTTTCCCTTCTCCTCTACTCCTTCATGCCTAATAATATGGAAAACACGTAAATGACTTGAACACTTGGGCTGAAACATTGGGATCACTACACTGAGGCGTGCATAGAGTGTACGCCATTGGCTTGGTAGGATTGTGGCTTGATTTGGTTTGTGCGTTGGATAGTTGGAGCTAGAGTTGGAATATTACATTTGAGGCAGTTGGTTGGATAATTGGGATTATGCTTGGACAGTTGGAATGATGCATTGAGAGATTGGGAACATTGAGATTTGGGCGAGCGAGCGTGCATCCGTGCACGGGTATCACTTGGTCGCTTTGTCTTACAAAGCGATCAGTTGTGGTTCGAAACCGAACAACTGCATCGGCGAGGGTGTTGTGCCGCTTGATGGGGCATCGTGCCACGAATGGGGCATTGTGCCACTGAAACGGTATTGTGCCATGGGTTAGCTTTGAGCATGGGTGTTGCACCATTGGAAATACTGTGTTGAGAAGAGGCATTGTGCCTATGGGAATAACTTGTGAATGGTGCCTTGGGCTATATGTTGGAAGAATGGTTATGGATGTGTTGGTTGGATTATTGGCGGAACGAGTCTAGGATCGCTTGGTGGGGCGAGAATGTTCGATCCTCTCGTCATACCTACTTGGTGTCTGCATGTCACGGACAACCTGTATTGCAGAGGGTTTGGTCTCCTCGAACGGGTACTCCGGGGCACCGGGACCGTTCGGCCATGGAGGAGACAATTGGGTAACGCGTCTTGGGCGCGGTGCCAGCGGTTGGAATCGATCCAGGTGGGTTAGCTACTTAGCGCTGTTTCGAGGAGAACCGCATTTGATCAGTCCGATCAAAGTCCTTTATGGCTTGGCCAGTGACTTCATATAGTATAGTGTTGGCTTGCTTTTCTTTTGTTGGTTTGGCTTTCGTGTAGGCGCGGCCACCTTGCCTCGGCAAGAGTGTGCACTGTGAGATTTGGATTGTAAGTGTTGGTTGAGGATGGATATTGAGGCTTGGTTGATGGTTCGACATGTTATCGTGTTGCTTGGACTTGAGCAGGACGGTTTGCATGCTAGTTTCCCTCGAGTTGCTTATATATTTGCTTGTCGTTTGGTTTGAGTTGAGTGCTTGCATGCTTAAACTGCTTTACAGCTTTTCTTAACATGTCATCCCTATGCCATGAAATGAATATAGGATTCAACTAGAAAGATCACCATATAACTGTTTGCATTCACTATTTTTACTTAGTGTCGGCTTAGGCGAGTGGGTTACCCCGCTCACCAGTATGGTTGTGTACTGACCCACGTTTGTGGGCATTATTTCAGGTACGCAGGCGTAGTGGCGCTGCTTGGATATACGGGACATGATGTATGAACTGTAAGTACCTTTGTGGGCTAGAGAAAAGAACATGAGTATTTCATCGCCTTTGTGGCCTTGTCTTCGATGAGGCATTTCATTTGACCCTATCGTGAGCTTCACTGCGTATTACTCTGATTGTGTGCTTGGTACACAATACTTGACTTCCGCTGTAACTTGGTTGTTTCGATGATAACTTTCGTGTTTAACAACATCGCCTTGTACGAGCGCAACTCCAGGCTCGTACGGCATCACGTCCCGAATAGAACGATTGTCCCGCGGGAGAGCTGCAACGTGGTGATTTCACGTTCAGCGGGGACTATTGGGCTTGCGGGAGTTTGGGGCGTGACACTCCCTATCCTCATTGATCCATTCGGTCGCTTCAATTCGATTATTCATCTCACTTCGTCCGCCTTTCATTTTTTATAACATACTTTACTCGTACAAAAGCCGCATGGACTTCTTTCGAAGAAAACCTTGGTTTTAAAAGTTTCTTCTTACATATTTTATACTATTGACTATAAACATTATTTTCAAATACCATTTTTCTATCCAAAATTTACATGGAGTTTTAGTTCCTAGCTCTTTGCCACAATCACAATCTTAAGTTCATCCTTTCTGTGACAACACCAATTACAGTTTATACGCGAGTCTTATGTGGCTTTTTTGCCTACAAACAAGTCTTCCTTAGGTTGATGATAGACCATTCCTTCCTTACCGAGCCTCTCTCATCGTCGTTTGATTAGTCCTACTCCTTATCCTAACTACTCCATTTGGTCGCCTCAATTTGATTATGTAGCTCATTCTGCGTGCCTTCCATTTTTGAAAACATACTGTACTCGTACAAAAGTTGCATGGACTTTAACTCGTTGTTCTTTGTCGCCATCACAATATGAAGGCGTTCCTTTATGTCACAACATCAATACATTTTTTACCTTCTTCCAAATTTGACATATTCCCAAATTTGATGATTTTTGATTTTTTCCATTAAACCAATAACCAAAACTTTCGAAGAAAATCTTGTTCTTCAAAGTATTTTTAAATTCCATTTTTCTATCCAAAAAAATACTTGGACTTCTAGTTCCTTGCTCTTTGCCACAATCTCAATCTTAAGTTCATCCTTTATGTCATAATACTAATTACAATTTATACGTAAGTCTTTGGCGTATTTTGACAACAAAGAAGTCATCCTTGACTTTAACATTGCCAATCCCTTCTCTACTGAGGTGCCTCTTATTGTCATTCAATTACTCCCTATCCTTACCCTTATTACCTCTTTGTTGCCTCAATTCAATTATTAGCCCACTCTGCTTGCCTTCATAAAAAGTTGCATGGTCTTTTCGCTCGTGACTCTTTTGTCCCCATGAAAATCTGTAGTCGATCCTTTGTCATAACTTGTGCTATGATTTTTACGGGTATCTCTAATTGAGCTATTCCCAAATTTGTTGATTTCCAAAAGTTTTCTACTATCGAGTTGCCCCTTTTCATAATTCGATTACTCTGTACTGGGTATTCTCACTACTTTTGGTCGCCTCAATTCGATTATTCAACTCACTCGCTCGCCTTTTATTTTTTTACTCATTGTAAAAGTTGCATGTATTTTTTAACTTGTGGTTCTTTGTCGCTATCACAATTTTAAGTCGATCCTTTATGTCACAACATCAACTACATTTTTTACCTTGTTCAAAATTTGACCTAATCTCGAATTTGTCGATTTCCATCTTTTTCCACTATATAAACTTTTGAAGAAAACCTTGTCCTTTAAAGATTCTTCTTTCACGTTTTATACTATTGGTTGAAAACCTTATTTTCATATTTTATTTTTCTATCTAAAAAATACATGGACTACTAGTTTCTGGCTCTTTGCCACCATCTCAATCTCCACACTACCTTTTGCTTTCGCCAACAAATAAGTCATCCTTGAAACGATTGACCATTCTCTCCTATCACGTCGTCTCTCTTTCTCATTTGATAACTTCCTACTCCCTATCCTTATTGGTCCCTTTTGCCGTCTCAATTTGATTCTTAACTTACTTCGCTCGCCTTCCATTTATGATTACATACTTTACTCATGTACTTTTAACTTGTACCTCTTTGTTGCCATCACAATATGAAGTCGATCCTATTATGTCACATCATCATCTACAATTTTTGTTCCAAATTTGACCTATTCCTAAATTTGTGGATTTACAAAAAATTTCCACTGCACTAATGAGTTGAACTTTCAAAGAAAATCTAAGATTCTTTTTTCACGTTTTATACTATTAACTCGACCTTATTTCCAGGTTTCATTTTTCTATCAAAAAATTACATGGACTTTTAGTTCGTGGCTCTTTTCCACCATCGCAATCTTATTATCATTCTTTGTCACAACACCAATTACAGTTTATACACAAGTCTTTCCCTATCAAAAAATGTTATCCTAGAGTTGGCGATTGACCATTCTTTCCCTACCGAGCCTCTCTCGTCGTCATTCGATTACTCCCTATTCCCTATCCTTACTGCTCAATTTGGTCGTCTCGATTCGATTATCCAACTTACTCTACTCCCCTTCCATTTTTAATAATATATTTTACTCATGCAAAAATTGCATGGACTTTTAGTTTATGACTCTTTGCCTCGACCACAATTTGAAGTCATTCCTTTGTGTCAACATCAACTACTTTTTTAACCTTGTTCCAAATTTGACCTAAATTTGTCGATTTCCAATTTTTTTCCACTATACTAATAACTAGAACTTTCGAAAAAAATCATGTTAAATATGATTTCTTTAATGTTTTACACTATTGACTACTGAAAATCTTATTCAAATTCCATTTTCTATCTAAATATTACATAGACTTTTAGTTCCTCGCTCTTTTCCATCATTGCAATCATAAATTTATCCTTTCACAAAACCAATCACAGTTTATATGTGATTCTTTTGCGACTTTTGTCAACAAAAAAGTCATCCTTGAGTTGACGATTAGCCATTACTTTCTTACTAAGACTTCTTGCTCCTTATCCTCACTGCTCCTTTTGGTCTCTTCGACTAGATTATTCACCTTACTCTGCTCGTTTTCCATTTTTGATAACATACTTTACTCGTATAAATTTTGCATGGACTTTTATCTTGTAGCTCTTTGTCGCAATCATAATCTGAAGTCGATTATTTTATATCACACATCAACTAGAGTTTTTTACTTTATTCCAAATTTGACATATTCCTAAATTTGATGATTTCTAAAAAAAATCCAATAGAACTTTCGACGAAAACCCTTTTCTTTAAGTAAAGGGTTTTCTTTCATGTTTTATAGACTAAAAAAATTATTATCAAATTCCATTTTTCTATCCAAAAATTATATGGACTTCTAGTTCCTCAATCTATTCCACTATCACAAACTTATGTTTATACTTTATGTCACAACACTAATTACAATTTATAATTGAGTCTTAGGCGGCTTTCGTTGTCACGACCCGATTCCGTAGAATCGTTTGAGGCGTCCCCCGAATCGTGACCGCCGTGCGGGCCTGGAGTTGTGCCCGCACAAGGCTTTAATGATTTGCATAGCAAGCACATATTCAGAGTACGCAGATAAATTGAAACACAGATTTGAAACATAGAAAAGTTCTCTTTATTGATAATGAACATCTATTACAAACTCCTGAACGAGTCGCTAATATGCCGAACGGCTTACAAAAGAGATGACTCAAAATGAGATAGCAGTCCTGTACATTACATCCCTTTATAAACTCAAAATGATAAAGACCTCCAGGCTGGAGGACGGCTTTGCCACGGAGCTGCATTTGTGTATGAAGAGTTGCAGCTTCTGGCTTCAAAATGCTTCAAGGGGCGCGGTGAAGATGCGCCGACAGCTGGACTGGATCGGGAAGACGACTTCGGCTCCTCGCTCGGTTCGCCTTGGTGCGGAGAACCTGTTTCAACGAGGGCCAGCATATCGAAACATGCTGGTGAAGGCGAGCTAGCCGAACTATACCAATCAACACGTTGTTTAGTGAAGCATGCATATTTTGTGGGTTTCTATCTAGCCTTAGTTCATTTACAAGTAAGCAGCATATATAATTTTACTGAAATGAACGTGCCACCGTTCGGTGGATTTTACCTGCCCGTCTGAATTACCTGAACAATACTTACCATGCCTTCCCTGCCACGAAGACAAGTTAGTATGCAACAGGTTTAAATATACACGATGATCACTGGCATGGTTGCCATAGTGGACGTAGCCGAGGACAAGGATAGCATGCTACGAGAGAACACGATTGCGCTGCAAGCTATCCAGTTCCGAACACGACGACTACACACGAGTTCCGCCCGGATCGGATCGGTGCCAGTGCCCCAGCGACCGTCCGCAGAACCAATACCTTGTGCACAAGTTGTCCATGATCGAACACGATGAACAAGTTAACAAGTCATGCATTTGAGGCAACACGAGTGCAAGAACACGAGTACACGACAAGCAGTATTGCATGATTTATTTGCATAGCCTCCCTGAACAATTATGCATATACAAGATGTGTTCTATACTTAGCACGTTTTATAGAACATTTGCACGAACAAGCATACGATAAGGCAACAGTTCACAAGTTTGATTGACAAGCATAATAACCAAGTCTATTGTCTTTTATCTTGGTTTCTTTTATTATTATTTGGTATCGTTTGATCGGGGCAAAGGAGTGAAGCTTGGAAGCAGGGCTAGCTAATCGGGTTGGTAGCCACTCACTTAGATTTTGGAAGGGAGAAGGAAAGAGGCGCTTCACGACTCCGCTCGCAAGCCGCCTACTGCTCGTTCACCTGCACACGAACAGCTCGAATAATACTTCTTCCTCTCTTTCCAATCTCGGAATAGAAGTGCAGTTCAATGAACGAAAACAATGAAAACTATCGAAACCGTTTAAGGAAAACAAGCAAATCCCAAAACCAACTCAAAGCACGAAAGCAACAAGCGACATCGAAAACCGAGGCAATAAAAGATAGCAGCGGAGAGGTCCCTCCTGACTCTGCCGCTAAGCCGATCCTTGGGGCGCAGTCCACTGAATATGGGAATCGATTCCGAAGAAACAAATCCATAACGAGGACGAGTTCTTAATTCAATCTATCCCGATCGAACGATACCGTCTTGTGTTTCTTAGCCGCGATCTCCGCACCGGGAGAACGGGGCGCTACATTCGTCAACAAAGAAATCATCCTTGAGTTGATGATTGACCATCCCTACCGAGTCGTCTCTGTTCGTCATTCGATTACTCCCTACTGTAGAAGCATGAAAAGACTCAGAAACCATGTGCTCATACTCTAAGTCGCATGCACCAAAGCATCCATGCGACATGAGGCACATGCGACACCTAAAAGAAGCAAAGAAGCATGCGACAGAAGGCATAGATGCATACGAATCTGACGCTTGATGTCATTTCTGTCAGCCACAATATTTATAACTCTGACAATAATTAATGACTCTGGACGTCTTGCTTTTCATGCTGACAGTGGACGTCAGTGCTTACGTCACTGTCATAATTACCTTTGTCTGTATACAGCCGTGCAGTACCACGTGTACACGACAAAGCTTTCCATGCGTCAAAGCTCTCTATAGAATTGGAATAATGGGACTGATCATTTTATTGAAGAGAGAGTTACATATATATATGAAAGGCTAACCCCTCTTCCTATTGTTCTATCCGATGTGGGACTAAAGCCTAATACTACTAATACTATTCATACTTAACACTATGCATCAAAGATCTCCATGTGTCGTAGTCCTTATGTGGCCAGGTGTCCATGAGGCTAAGTTTTATGAAGTCCAGTCTCTATGAGGCCCAACTTTATGCGGTTCGGTCTTCATGCGGCTCCATGTGACTGAATCTTCCTGTTACAACGAAGAGATCCTCGACAACCAGTGCTGGTCACGTGTCGAGTTGCCCAAGTCACGCACACAACATGTGAAAATCCCGATTATAGGCTGTGAGGTCTCATCAACATCATATCATAACTAATGCCACGTGGCAGCCTAAACGTGACATGCGCTCGCGGTTGCAACTACATTCTGTTAAGAATGACCATGCGGCAACCAGACGAATACGTACGGTGAGACGTGGAGAAAGCATACTCAGGAACCCAGTTGCTGTCTTTCGTGCCAGTGAGCCAGAGATCTAACAAGTTCCTTTGTTGTTACGGAGTAAATGGGTCAGCTGTAGTACTCGATCTCCATCGTCACACTCATCAGAATTTTAATTGTACTTAGATTTCTTGTTTAAGGACTCTTTCAATACAAAAAAAAACCAAGTTCGTAAAACTTATTTTTTGTAACGGAACACCTACTTCCTATCCTCATTGGTCCCTTTGGTCGTCTCGATTATTCAGCTCACTTCGCTCGTCTTCCATTTTTATAACATACTCTATTCATACAGAAGTTGTATGGACTTTTAACTTGTAACTCTTTGTCGCCATCACAATCTAAAGTCGATCTTTTTATGTCACTACATCAATTATAATTTTTACCTTGTTCCAGATTTGATCTGTTCTCGAATTTGTCGATTTTCAAACTTTTTCCATTATACTAATGACTAAAATTTTCAAAGAAAACCTTGTTATTTAAAGATTCATCTTTCATGTTTTATACTATTAACTGAAAACCTTATTTTCAAATTCCAATTTTCATTCCCAGAATTACATGTGACTTTTTGTTCCCACCTCTTTGTCACCATTGCAATCTTAAGTTCATTTTTTATGTGACAACACAAATTACAGTTTGTACGTGAGTCTTAGGTGGCTTTACCAATAAAGAAGTCATCCTTTAGTTGATAATACATTATTCCTTCCCTATCAAGTCGTCTCTGGTCGTCATAAGATTACTCCGTACACCCTATCTTCACTGTTCCTTTCAGTCAGCTCAATTCGATTATTCAGCTTACTCCGCCAACTTTCCATTTTTATAACATACTTTACTCATACAAAACTTGCTTGCACTTTTAGCTCCGTGGTTTTTTGTCGCCATCACAATCGGAAGTCGATTCTTTATATCACAACATTCAACTTAATTTTTTATCTTGTTTCAAATTTGACCTATTTCCAAATTTGACAATTTCTATTTTTTTTCTATTATACTAATAATTAAAACTTTCGAATAAAACTTTGTTCTTTAAAGATTATGAAAATCTTATTTTCAAATTTCCATTATCTATCAAAAAATTATATGGACTTTTTTCTTTTTTGTCACCATCGCAATCTTAAGTTCATCAATTACAGTATATGTGTATTTTGGCGGCTTTCGCTAACAAAAGGAGTCATTCTTGAGTTGGCGATTGACCATTCACCGAGCCGCTTCTCTTCGCCATTTGATTACTTCCTACTCACTATCCTCAGTGATGGTTTTGGTCGCTTCAATCCGATTGTTCACCTCACTCCGCATACCATTTATTTGTCACAACATACTTCACTAAAAGAAAAGCTATATGGACTTTTAACTTGTAGCTCTTTGTCGCCATCACAATCTGAAGTCGATCCCTAATATTCTTCTAAATTTGTCGATTTCTAAAATTTTTCCACGTTAATGACTAAGCTTTCGAAGAAAAAGTTGTTCTTTAAAGATTTTTCTTTCATGTTTTATACTATTAAGCCTTAATTTCAACATCTCTAGGGTTTTTTAACAAATACGTTATTCTTGAGTTGATGATTGACCATTCCTTCCTTACTGAACCGCCTTTCTTCATCATTCGATTAGTCCCTTCTCCTTATCCTTACTAATTTTGGCTGCCACAATTCGATTATTTAGCTCACTCTACTCGTCTTCCATTTTTGATAACATAATTTGCTCATACAAAAGCTTTATGGACTTTTAGCTCTCGGGATTTTGTTTCCGCTACAATCTGAAGTCGATCCTTTTATCTCACATCAACAACTATATTTATTTTATCTTGTTCCAAATTTGACATATTCCTAAATTTGTCGATTTTAAAATTTTTCCACTATACTGATGACTAAAGCTTTCGAAGAAAACCTTGTTCTTTAAATATTCTTCATTCATGTTTTATACTATTGATTGAAAATCTTATTTTTCAAATTCCATTTTTATCTGAAAAATTACTTGGACTTTCACCTCCTGGTGTTTTACACCAATTGCAGTTTATATGTGATTCTTAGGCGGCTTTTGCCAACAAATAAATTATCCTTGAGTTGGCGATTGATCATTCCTTCTATATCGAGCTACTTCTCTTCGTCATTCGATTACTCCCTACTTACTATCCTAACTGGTGCTTTGGTGCTTACGATCGCTTGAATTTGATTATTCACGTCACTCCACTTGCCTTCATTTTGTCACATCGTACTTTACTCATACAAAAGCTACATGGACTTTTAACTATCTTTGTTGCCATCACAATCTAAAGTCGATCCTTTTATGTCACAATATAAAGTTCCTAGCTCTTTGCCACAATCACAATCTTAAATTCATCTTTTTATGTCACAATACCAATTATAGTTTATACATGAGTCTTTGGCGTCTTTTGCAAAATAAGGTCTCATCCTTGACTTTGACGTTTGCCAATCCCTTCCCTACTAAGCCACCTCTTATCGTCATTCAATTCTCCCTTTGGTCGCCTCAATTTGATTATTCAGCTCACTCTGCTCGCCTTCTATTTTTTATAGCATATTTACTCATACAAAATCTTTATGGACTTTTAACTCGTGGCTCTTTTTTTCCACCACAATATGAAGTCGATCATTTATGTAACATCAACTATATTTTTTACCTTGTTCCAAATTTGACCTTTTCCTAAATTTGTTGATCTCAATTTTCCCCACACTATACTAATGACTACTTATTTCGAATAAAATCTTCTTTAAATATTCTTCTTTCACGTTTTATACTATTGACTGAAAATATTATTTTTAAATTCCATTTTTCTATCCAAAAAATACAGACTTTGAGTTTCTGGCTCTTTTCCACAATTGCAATCATATGTTCATCATATATGACACAACACCAATTACAGTTTATGCGTGATTCTTAGGTTGCTTTTGCCAGCAAAGAAGTCATCCTTGAATTAACGATTGACCATTCCTTCTCTGTCACGCCCCAATCTCCCGCAAGCCCAATAGTCCCCGCTGAACGTGAATCACCGTGCTGCAGCGCTCCCGCAGGACAATTGTTCTCATCGGGACGTGATGCAGTACGAGTCTGGAGTTGCGCTCGTACAAGGCGATGTTGTCAGACACCAAAGTTATCATCGAAACGACCAAGTTGCAACGAAAGCCAAGTATTGTGTACCAAGCACACATCAGAGTAATACGCAGCGAAGCTCTCGATAGGGTCCAAATGAAATGCCACAAAGGCGATTGCCTCAAAGGCGATAAAAATACTCTTGCTCTTTCTCTAGCCCACAAAGGTACTTACAGTTCATACATCATGTCTCGTATATCCAAGCAGTGCCACTACACCTGCGTACCTGAAATAATGTCTACAAACGTGGGTCAGTACACAGCCGTACTGGTGAGCGGGGTAACCCACTCGTCTAAGCCGACACTAAGTAAAATAGTGAATGCAAATAGTTATATGGTGATCTTTCTAGTTGAATCCTAGATTCATTTCATGGCATAGGGATGACATGTTAAGGAAAGTTGTAAAGCAGTTTAAGCATGCAAGCATTCAACTCAATCCAATCGACAAGCAATATAACCAAACCGAAGGAAACTAGCATGCAAACCGTCCTACTCAAACCCAAGCAACACGAGAAACTATCGAACCATTCCCAAGCCTCAATATCCATCCTCAACCAAAACTTACAATCCAATCTCAAAGTGCACACTCTTGCCGAGGCAAGGTGGCCGCGTCTACACGAAGCACAAACCAACCAAAGTAAAGCAAGCCAACACTTATCTATATGAAGTCACTGGCCAAGCCATAAAGGACAATGATCGGACTAATCAATAGGCAGTTCTACCCGATCCAGGTCTGGTAGCTAACCCGCCTGGTCGTATCGAACTACCGGCACATGCGCCCAAGACGCGTTACCATTGTCTCCTCCATGGCCGAACGGTCCCGGTGCCCCGAAGCCAATCCCGTTCGAGAAAACGAAACCCTGTGCAACACAGGTTGTCCGTGACATGCAGACACCAAGTAGGTATGACGAGAGGATCGAGCATTCTCGTCCCACCAAATGATCCTAGACTCATTCAACCAAATATCCAACCGATTATCCAACCAAAAATCCATAACCATGCTTCCAACATATAGTCCAAGGCACAAATCTCAAGTTATTTCCATAGGCACAATGCCGCTTCTCAACACAGTGTTCCAATTGGTGCAACACCCCATGCTCAGAACAATCCCATGGCACAATGCCCCAACAGTGGCACAATGTGTAGCGTCCCGCTTCGCGTCGACGCTATGTACAAGTGAGATGGCCTTGCTTGCTCCAACGGAAGTCTTCTCGGAGAGTTCCCGACCGATTAATCAAGGTGAGTGGGCAGAACTGCATTCTCTGATTCTTGCACGACTTAATAATGAATCTGAGTTTTAAATGCTTATTTGCTTAAGAAGAAATGTTTTCATAAGAAAATGATAGAACCGACTCAGCATGCTAACAAGAGAACTCACATAGCTTGTCACTGAAACGAATATGCTGCCTAGCTAAGAGAATATGTATGCTTGTCCGAAATGAAATAGAACCCTTGCTATGCTAAGAAGATAGAACTGCATGTTTTACTTGATGTGATAATAGACCCGTGCCATGCTAGTCTCAACTAAAAGATCGTTTATATGTTTGCTTGTCATCGTGTTTATATGGCTTGTCTTGAATGCTTGTTTCGATGTGAGAGTAAATGCTTGTCATGTGTGTGCTAGACTAGTAGCCCACCTGAGGTCCGGTCCTACGGGATCTTGGGGGTGCGGCTATTAGGAATGTGATACGATGGTTTAAATGTGCTTGTCATGTTGTGTGCTATTGTGATAGAGACAAGAGACATGTGGGTGCTTGCGGTGGATGGGGGACAAACGATATGTGGGAGACCGATAACGCGCCCTGAGCTCGGGGCGTGGATATTGGAAGGGAGGATGGTGATGCGATGGGGTGAGACTAATAGTGCGCCCTGAGGATCGGTCCTTCGGGATCTTGGGGGGCGTGGCTATTAGAGGGAGGCGGTGCTTCTGTTGAGAAGAGTCGAGTCTGCATTAGAGAAGTGTATCGAGATAAGCTGCATTCAGGTTGTTAGGGAGCATGCTAGGCTAGCCTTCTTGCATACCTAACTGTTTGATGCAGAGACGGACAGGGAACTAAAGAACGGTAAAACATATATGTTTATGAAATTGTTGCTAACTTGTATGTCTGCTGCAGGGATAACCGTTCGGCCATGGGTAAGAAATATCAGTTTATACATAAGCCTGCTTATTCATTTTGTCTGCATCGTAGAGACCACCTGTTAGCGTTTCATGCATTGCATTCGGTCGGACAATGGCTATTAGTGCAGAGCTGAACCTTGGCTACGGCTGCTTCGGCAGTAATGTGCAACCATGAGTCACAGCTGCTAATAGCATCAGATAAAGGAGTCATTGGTTAGCTGGATTACCGCTACCGATCCTGAGTTACTCGGGGACCGACCTCTGATTGATAGTTAACTTGTGTGCTTGAATGATAGTCCCTAAACGCTGCCTGTCCCTAGAATCCGTGCATATAGTTCACCGAACACGCTGCGCACACCCGAACAGGATTCCTCGTGCTTGAATTGGTTGCCTCGATTGATTGGTTGTTTGATTATGTTTTCAAAGAATGTTTCCAAACAATGTAATATGACTCTGCTAGGACTGCATGTAAAGAACCTAAGTAAAACTAGCAAGATTACTAGTAATACAATGTTTTGCCACATGATTACTTAGTGTGGGTTTCAGGGGGTGTAGCTTCTGTTCAGTTGCTTTATCTCACCAGTACTTGTATAAAGTGCTGACCCACCAACAGTTTGCTTGTTCTCAGGTGCTTGTCCGTCTGAGGAAGCGATAGCCGTGCCTCATCCCAAGGAGCCGGAAATCTGGAGTCGATGCCTGGAGCCGCATCGAGTTGTGCCTGCTTTGAGCTGCTTTTGTATAAAGGGACATAATGTATGGAACGGTGTTATTGTAATCGTGAGAAGAGTGCTTGAGCGATTTGTAATCTCGGCCACGTGCCGCTTGTAACACTTTCAATTATCAATAAAAGAGACTATTTTTCATATGCCATTGAGTTCTTCACTTTTCTGTAATGTTATGTGCCGCTGCTTCAGTATAGAATAGCTTACTTGCCCTTGTATCAAAGCTTTGGCCTTGTGCAAGCGCACTTTAGGCTTGCACGGCATCACGTCCCGATGAGAACGATTGTCCTGCGGGAGAGCTGTAACGTGGTGATTCACGTTCAGCGGGGACGATCGAGCTCGCGGGAGATTGGGGCGTGACACAATGCCCTCGCCGATGCAGTTGTTCGGTTTCGAACCACAACCGCTTGCTTTGCAAGACAAAGTGCCCAAGTGATACTCGTGCACAGATGCACGCTCGCTCACCCGAATTCTCGATATTCCAACCAAGATATATAATTCCAACTGTCCAAGCATAATTCCAATCATTCAACCAACTGCCCCAAGATAATCCAACTCTAGCTCCAACAAACCCACGCGAAAACCAATCAAGCCATAAACCTATCAAGGCAAACGACGTACACTCTATGCACGCCTCAGTGTAGTGATTTCCAAGTTCCAGTCCAAGTGTTTCAAGCCTTTACGTTTTTTTCATATTATTAGGCATGAAGGAGTAGAGTAGAAGGAACAGAGCCCACTCACAATGTTTCATTCTGTTAAGCATCATGTCCTGCCGATACGGCCGATCCCTTGAACCCGTGGTTCGATGTAAAGCGCGATCTACTCAACTGGTATGACCGTGCGAGCAGGCCGTGCTCTCCAAATCATCCGACCGATCGGACTAAGGAAGACGACATTATCGCTCCAATCTAGCTATCTCAATATTGTTCTAAACGAATACTTGATTCCCATCGAACTCCGCTAGCCATCTGCACATGAAACCAACTCAATCAATACTTCTTCCAAAAATCCAACAAATCAAATGTCAGCTATTGTTTTATTCAATCCGACTCAGTGTAACGCACCGTGCGGTTGCGGGGCGTTACATTCTCTACCGAGCTTTCTTCGTCATTCGAATAATTAGCTCACTCCGTCCGCCTTCCATTTTTTATAACTTGTACAAAATTTGCATGGACTTTTAGCTCGTTGCTCTTTGTCGCCATTGTCACGTTCCGATTCCGTAGAATTGATAATCGTCCCCCGGACGTGATGCCGTGCGTGCCTAGGTTGCGCAACGCACAAGGCCAACATATTTTATATAACGAGCACATATTCAGAGTATGCAGATAATTAAACACAATATTGAAACATGGAAAAGTTCTCTTTATTGATAATGAACATCTTTTACAAAATCTTGAACGAGTCAGATGGTTGCCGCACAGGCTTACAAAGTGGACGCAAAATGAGACCGCTGTCCGGTACATTACGTCCTTTTACTAAAACTTCAAAGCTATAGATACCTTCGGGCGAAGCTATCTCCTTTCCACGGAGCTGTATAAGGTATGTGCACGAGCTCCTGGAACTTCAAAACATCTCTTCGAAGACACGATCAGGGCGTGCCGGTAGGTGAACTGGATTTAGAAGTCGCTCTAGCTTCTTTCAGGATCTCTTTGGTGCGAGAAACCTGTTGCAACGAGGGTCAGTACATCGAAATGCGCTGGTGAAGGCGAGCTAACCTAACTATACCAATCAACACGTTTATGTTGGTACATCGAAATGCGCTGGTGAAGGCGAGCTAACCTAACTATACCAATCAACACGTTTATGTTGAGCATGCAAGTTATTATGTGGTCTTTCTATCTTGCCTTAGTTCAATTTACAAGCATGCAATAGATATGGAATTTCACTGAAATAAACATGTCACCGTTCGGTGACTTTTATCTTTCCGTCTGAACCACCTGCACTATACTTACCATGACCTTCCCTGCCACGAAAACATAGTTAGTTTGCACAGTTTAAATATACGAGGAGATCACTGGCATGATGCCATAATGGACGAGTTATAGTCTTGGGTGAGAATGGTGTGCAACGCTAGGATCTCTGTTACGCCTCGATTTCGTCCAATCGATAATCGTCCCCCGGGCGTGATGCCGTGCACGCGTAGGGCGCGCGTGCATAAGGCCTAGGCATAATGATGATCTTTAGAACATATGCAACAGAGTACGCAAGTAAGATAACACACATTGAGGCATAGAAAAGTTTCCTTTTTATTGTTAATGAACATCTTGTTTACAGACTCTTGACCCAAAACGAGAAGGATGTCTCACGGGCTTACAACTTGGATACAAAATGAGATAGCGGATCCATACATTACATCCCTTACTTAAATTCAAAACACCAAAACACCTTGGGTGCGAGTCAGCACCATCGCCTTGTGGCTTCCAAAAGTAAGAACGAGCTCCTTGCTTCTTATGTACTGGAGCTACCAAAAGTCACGTCACGAAAGCGTCTTGATTCAGGAAGGGGTCGGAGAAAGCTTCAGCTTCTCGCCGCGTCGCCTTGGCTCGGGGAACCTACTGCAACGAGGGTCAGTACTTCGAAAAGTACCGGTGAGGGCGAGCTAACCCAACTTAACCAAAATCTACAACGAGTTCATATGAGCATGCAACATTTATTATCATGTGATCTATCTATCTTGTCCTAGTTCAATTCTTCGCATAAGATAGAGTAAAATAACATAACCAAACGTGCCACCGCTCGGTGACTTTACCTGTACCGTCGGAGCCACCTGTACAAAACTTACCATGACCTTCCCTGCCACGAAGACATAGTTAATCTGCACAGTTTAAATATACATAACAATCACTTGGTTGGACTTGGGATGGGTCGGCTGCCATTCCGCCTCGGGTAGCTAGCCCTTAGCGGACACACGGACCCATCCAAATGCTAGGACTACAATAGCAAATTGTTCTACCCGGACGAAGCGGTCCCAGTGCCCCGGCGACCGTTCGTAGAACGATATCCCTTGTATATAAGTTGTCCAAGACCATGCCACCACAACCAACTAAGTTATCACATGAAACACATATTCAAGCAAAATACAAGCAAGTTCGCTGGTGGAAGAGAAGTCATCATTTGTCTGTACGTGAATGACATGCTAATCCTGGGTACGGATTTAGAATGTGTCACGGGGACATAAGTTCCTCTCGTCCAAGTTTAGTATGAAGTTTAGTATGAAGGACTTGGGAGAAGATGTTATCCTGGAATAAAGATCACCCGGACAGACACTGGAGTGGCGCTATCGCAATCTCATTATATTGAGAAGATGCTTACATGCTATGGATATCAGGATCTTTCAGGGATCAATACTTCGTATAGGTGTGACAAGAAGCTGAAGCCTAATCTAAGGAAAAGTGTCAGGCAGTTGGAGTACTCAAGCTTCATTGGGAGTTTGATGTATGCAACAATTGCCACAAGGCTTGGCATAGCTTTCGCCGTGGGGATGTTGAGTCGGTTCACGAGCAATCCAGGTGGTGAGTACTGGAAAGATGTGAAGAGAATGATGAGATATCTCAAGAGGAATCAGAAGTATGCATTGTACTACAACGATTATCCGACGGTAGTGGAAGGCTTCAGTGATGCAAGCTGATGCTCAGAAGTAGAGAGTGAAAGGTCCACAGTAGGATACGTCAAGCGCCAGCTGGTCGAGGACACAACAAGAAAAAGGGCTCGAGGGATCTCTGATATTGTGTCTCTGCAAACCTATCATAAAGTTTTATGCTATTAGTTCAAAGAGAAATCTACTAGGCATCTAGCTTTTGGTTCAAGGGAGGACCATTGACTGAGAGAATATCAGGAACAGTGGATAGTCATTTGAGACATTGAGGGGATACGGATCCAAAACTACTGTTGTCTACTATTTGTTCTTTATTTAAAACAAGTCCTATGAGATGATGACTTTGACGCTTTAATGAGTTCTTGGGCATTTTGAATGTCCAACGTGCTCTACATGAAGCACGGGTAGAACATCACTACAAAAGAGCATAGTAATCCATGCTACAGTGGGGTGACGCCACATAAGGTATCTCGAGAGGGTAAAGCCTTGGCTTAGGGCCATGTCACAATGGCGTAGCACCGCATATAGGCAGGTAGCCTAATATTGTAGAATGGATAGTGGTAACCTCATGCTATAGTGGCGTGACACCAACAAGAGGTTGTTGTAACACCCCGTTCCGCTCAAGCGGACTGCCGTTTCAAATGGCAAAAGTGCAACTGTCCCGACCCGCTTTGCCTCAAATGAGAAGCAAAGGATATCCAGACTTGTCCCTACAGGAATCAACTTCGGCTTTCAGAGGCTCGCTTGACGTATCGCTCTACTGAGGCGAATCATCGCTAAGGTGGGTGGCTACGGTGAACTTGTCTTTGCTTAGCCAGTACACATAAAATCTGGAATATTCATGCTAGTCGCTAGGTGATTCACCACCTGCATGCTAATAAATCCAACGCACCTAGCTAAGGGAATAATCCCAACTCATATTGCTTATGCTAGAACATGGAAATTGAAATACTGCTTGTATTCAGACCCTCGCATGCTAAGTCCCTAACGGTTTCATCTCTCGGCTTACCTTCGGGCCCGAGCAAACGTGCCTGCTTATGTTCCTTAGAAACGCATGCTTGTCTGCTTGAATGTGCATTGTCTTCATCCAAACCTCGGAAGACTACAAAGTAGTCATTCCGTGCCTGAATGAACCCGCAAGTATTCGGGACCGTTAGGTCACCAAGGCAGTTCCCGATCCAGGGGACTGCATCATGTCAAGTAAATGAATCATACTCCAGTGGCAAGACTCATTCAGGTATTCGGATCTCCCTGCAAGTCTTCCTCGTGCGGGCTTACATCAGCCCAGGAGACTGTGCATATCCAATAGCTAAATGAATCATGCATTACTGCTTGTCGTGTCCGTGTGTAAATTAATAATCGTGGTCGATCATGGACAACTTGTGCACAAGGGTATAAGTTCTGCGGACGGTGCTGGGGCACTGGCACCGATCCGATCCGGGCAGACTTCGTGTGTAATCGTGTGCGGATTGGATAGCTTGCAATGCATCGTGTGTTGTCGTGTATCCAATATGAGCTCCCGTTGCATGCTATCCATGTTCATGACTAGTCCATTATGGCATCAAGCCAGTGATCATCGTGTGCAATTAACTTGTGGCTTAGTCATCGTGTGCGGATGGGATAACTTGCAGCGCATCGTGTGTTCATCGTGTGCTCTCGTTGCATGTTATCCTTATCCATGACTCTGTCCACCTCGTGTGTTTAAACTTGAACAATATAACCATACTCATGTTTGCATATGTTATTGCCCCTGAATGTATATACACGCCCGTGCTTAAATTAATCATGTTTGCCTTGGACAGGGAAGGAGAAATGGTAAGTTGGTAAGTCTCGCCGTGTTTCCTCAAACATCGCACGGCGCACTGCCCGACACGTTAGGCTATTTAATGTTTGCATAAAACTGATCCTAAGGCAACTAGAAATACAACTTAATAGTTGTGCACGGAACCTGTATTACGTGTTTGGATTTGTCGAGCGGGCGAGTAGCTTCCCCACCAGTGCATTCAATGTACTGATAATCCACCAGTTTGTGTGCAGGGTGCGGGAGAACCTCGTTCGGTGCGGATGCCTCCTTCGTGCGTGCTAAGGCCAGGAGTTCCCTTTGAAGCCTTGCAACGGTGCGTCCGGAACAGAAGCACATATAGAAGACAAAATGTTGGAACATAGCCCGAACTCGCCTGAACATCGCCTAACAATCATTCCACTAATGTAGCCGCTTGGCACACTTTTACTGTTTCAGAGAGAGAGGCTTGAGCGACTTGTAATCCCGGCTATACGCCGCCTGTAACACTTGTTATTATCAATAAAAGAGTTGCTTTACTTCAACTGTGTTTCAATGCTTCCGCTATATGGTCGACTCAGTGAACCTGTTACCGATCGCCTATGCGTTCATGATTCCGCTGCACTCGGACAAATCTGTGCGACTCTGTGGCTTAGAACTCTTGCCGCCAGCCAATGAACCATGGCCTTGCACGGGCGTGGATCACGCTCGTGCGGCATCACGCCCAGATGGGTCAAGCGATCGTTCAGCGAGGGTGATTCCCGCCTAGCGGGAACGGCCGATTTGCCTGCGGGAGATCGGGGCGTGACAGTTGTGAACCTCGTCTTCGTGCCATGTCTTAGCGGCGTAGCATCGCAAAGGAGCGCAAGGCTTCATGTTGGGTAGTACGACACTACAAAGAGGCCGGTGTTCTCGTGCTACAATAATATGACACCACGATGAGGTAAAAGATGTAAAGCCTCGACTTTATGCCATATCATAGCGGCGTAGCACCATCTCTGAAAGAACTCAACTAGATTGTATAAAAAGAGATGTAGGCCGTCTCTTGAGGAAAAATTTGTAGACGTTCAAAATACATACATCGAAATCAGGCATGCACAGGATCTTTAATGTGCAACCGGAAGTACAACTGATATTATGTGAGTGGAAAGAACATCAGCTATGCTGCAGAATTCAAGGCTCAGTCCATTCTTGTATCATATTGTCGTTTGACCCATGCGAGAAGATTCAAGTTGTCAGCAACATTTATCCTAATGCATCATGGACAGTCACTGTGGGGAATGCTTAACCCATATATATTGAGATATGTGGGGGATTGTTGGAGTTTTTTCTTTGGCTTGTAGAGGTTTTCCTCTTGCAAGACTAGAAAGTCCCAGATTGGAAAATACTCCAAGTGGGTATCTCAATATAATACCATATGGGTGTTGCGAGATACACATGGGGTAGTGGCCCAAAGGTGGGTGCTATGTGGGATCTTTTTCTAGGAGGATTAAAGCTAAACTTCTTAAGAAAGCATTTATGTTTTTGTCACTCTCTTGGAAAAAAAATCTTAGGAGCTAATCCCCGAAGGGGCTTAGCGACTCGAACTCGGCTCAAGGGCGCAAAGTGACACTTTGATGGCGCACTTAGCATGTCAGTGTCATCACATGACGCTTGTGCGCATTTGTTGCGCCTTTGCGTTTGGTTGTGCTCAGGCTCTTGCGCGAGGCGATCTAGGCGCGGACTTCTGTACAAGCTTCTACGCGGGCCTCTGCACGGGGCTTCTGCGCGGGCTACTGCACGTGAGCAATAGAACACTATTGGTGCAGGGTGATACTTAGTGCGGGATTTAAACTGTTATGGAAAGATTGAGTCGATTATTCAGATCCGATATTTGTGGGATTTGATTTTTATTGAATTATATCTTTTCCGTAATTAGTGGACGGCAGGTTTAGGTTTAGGGTTTCATCCCAACTTTATAAATACTATATTGTTGCCTCCTTTGAGGACTTACTCCGAAATAGAGAGAGAACAGAGGAGAGAGTGGCGGCTGCCATTGGTGTCCAGAGGAGTTTGTGCGAGTCAGGGAAGAGGTGACGGTGAGTGTTTCAGAAGTTCTTCGTAAACTTGCTGGTTCCTGGAAGCAGATCCGTGGTTGGGCGAATCTTGCTTTAAGGAACGGTGATCTTCATCACCCCAGAAAACCCTTTCTTCTTATCTTCTTCTCCTTCTTTACTCTCTCTTTGTTAACGTTCTGTCTCAATTGCAACACATTTGCAAGGAAGAACGGATTACTTTCTGTTACTTTGTAATTGAAAAGGAAAAATTAGCAAGATTTATATTATTCTTCATTGGAATCGAGATGGACATAGAGGAACTCTTGTGTGAATCTCTGATCTCGATTACAACTGTCAGATCACACAGTGACCGGGCTGCAATGTTGCACTATCTCTGTTCCTGATCTTACTTTCTCCATTTTAGATCTGTCTGTCATGACCGCATCCGTATAATTGGACACGAGTACGTGACAATGTACGTTGTCTAGGTCAACAATACTATCTATCATATCAACATCTCACAATAATATATAATAACCTTTCTATGATATCTCAACTCCATAAGGAGGACACGATAATAATATAATGGCAATATCAATTCTCAATTACAAGATAACTATAAGAAAACTGAAACGCACGATATGATATAAAGAAAATCCAGGAATATGAGTCTAGAGATATACATCTCAACACAACCAAACAATACTAAGAGTCTAGCAATCTTCAACATCAAATAAGGTCTCAAATAGTAACAACTCAAAATCTTAATAGCTGGAAACAAAACCAGTATAATGGATTGCTAAATACTAGCTAAGACTTTACTAGTGGGGTCTCCTCTGAGGGAACTGGCTCCTCATGGAACTCCTGAACAAGCTCCCCGACTACACCCTCCGGGGGTCCATAGTCCTCTGAAAAATATTATCCAGTCAGGATTGGAGCGAAGCACATAAACTAACAACAGTTCCAATTAAATTGATAAAAACTATAAAACAGTGAGTAATAAATATACATGATGGAAAAGTAATGCTAGAAATATAAGGAAGTGAGAGACAAGTATCATATCACAGAAAAATAATAAGCATTTAGTAAGCAGCTAATGAAAGTAGAAACTGGTATCAACTGGAATAAGGAAAATAAACTAGCTATGTGTTTGAAATATTAGTTTGTTATGTGATCGGCTGGGGATCTTGATCTGGCTTAGCTATATATGATTAGCTATGATACATGTAAGGTTAGGCTAACCTTACGTGAGACATAAAGTTAGCTATGATGCGTGTAATAGAGTCAGACTCAATCATATATAGCAAGCTATGAGGCATGTAATAAGGTCAGACTAACTATACGTGAGGTGTTAGATTAGCTATGATTCATGTACATGTAATGGGTATGATCATATAACCTACTAATACTTTTGTCTTCCGACTAGTACAATGGATCCAATCACAACTCCTCATGACTGGTATCTATATATACTAGCACGTGTCTCATCGTGTCAGGAATCAAGTATAACACTACAAAGCTGATATCATAGTAATCATCAAAATAACAGAAACTGCCAGAGAATGTACTCGCCTGAAATCCGGTGATGGAGATAACCAAATAGTATCACCTATATATGAATTACCATGTCAAAACAATGTTTTGAAATTTTAAACATGCTAAACTAGCTTGAAATTAGGTCTCTAGGTCAACATTAGGTCAGAATAGGTCAAACTAGGTATTCTAGGTCAATACTTTGCTAAACTAAGTTTTCTAGGTCCCATTAGTCATTACCTGGCTACTACAAGTTATACTAGCTAATATTAGATAATACTAGCTAATACCTATATACTTTGTATCATAATACCTTAATTCTAATAATCAAACTTGTATACTTTGTATCATCTAATATTACCTATATACTTTGTATCATAATACCTTAATTCTAATAATCAAACTTACGTAGCACTAAACCCTACTCAATGCTCCACTCATCACTGGTACAACTTGAGCACACATACTACACTGAAACCACCACCTTAACTATACCCATATACTCTACTTGCTATTAAGCATCCTGATACCCTAAATTATTAGATACCACAATTACCTACACCCCATATACCCCAAGTCAGACACTAAGGGTTACCTATCCACTTATACACAGTGCCCCCAAGGTCCTGCACTTGCTCAGATTTCCTTTACTATCTTCTCCTATCTCACTTAACACTCTAGGTAATCACCCTCTCACTCATTACCAACCAATGCACAGAGGCAACCAACACATCTAATTACCTGCCCTCTGATACCTTGATATACTAGCTCCCCGACCCCTAATACCTGAACTGATAATCATCTTCACTTACACTCATTCTTCACTTGACATTCTAACCCTCACTGTCACAGTCCAAGTCCTCACTGTACTCCTTCCATTACCTGTAATTGTTTGCTCCCTCTGCACTGCTACTGCAGTTGCTCACTGCCCATTTGCTGTTGTACTCAGGTGCCATGGCATCTGTGCACAGCACCTACACTGTCTCAGGACTAACAGTTTTGTAATGACCTTGTTGTCTACATATTCGTGCTAAATTCGTAGCCGAGGTAGGCTATGAGCACGAGAGGGGAGAAGGACACGTCGTATAGGTACAGCCTAGACAGGTAGAGTATAAGGGGGGTAGGGATGCAATCGAGCCGAGCCGAGCTGAGTGGAGATTTGCATGTTCAAGCTCGGCTCATTTAGGGTTGGTCCTTATCGACCCGACCCTGAGCTTGTAAGCAGATTTTCAAGCTCGGCTCGTTTTGCTCTAGAGTCGAGCTCGAGCTGCTCGCAAGCAGCTTGCAAGCTATTCGAGCTCGAGTCTTGATATTCTTTCAGCAAGTTATATCAAAGAAACACAAGATAAAGGTAATTTAATTTGCACTAAAATAAAGAAAAGCATATTGAGTCATATCAATAGAGTGAAGATAAAGGCTTTGGCCCATGGGAATGAACTCAAAATATAACTGATTCAAGTTCTACCGAGTCCTGTCGAGCCATATCAAGTCATAACCGAGTTGAGTTGAGTTGAGTTGAGTCGAGCCGGGTACTCTTGGAGCTTAACTAGTTGAGTTTCTTCACGAGCTCTCGAGTCGAGCTTCCCGTGTTCAATATCGGCTCGTTGAGGGAATTGAGCTCAACATTTCATTCAAGCTCGGTTCGTTAAGCAAACCGACTCAAGATTTTGTCGAGCCGAGCCGAGCTCGCGAGCTGCTCTGTTCATTTGCAGCCCTATAAGGGGGGTGTAGACGAAGACAACCTCAGCTTGGATCTAGTTTCCAACATTAATTAATTGACATATGCATACTTGAGCCAAACGCTTTCTTTTTGAACATTTTTGGGTTTGGGCGATGGCATTTGGGCCTACAAAAATTGAGAATTTTAAATTTGTGTATAATATTACATTTTAAATTGATCTAAGCCTAATTAAATATGGGCGTTCTATGATTCTTTAATCTATCGGCCCACATTCCCACATTCCCAGTCAGTTAACCAACCAATCACTTTATGGGACATGTTGGTCAGTTTCAGTTATATAAATGGCATAAACGACTAAGTCGGTTTGGCTGTCAAAATTGCACGTTTAGTCCGTAAACTAATCAAAAGCTCTCCAAACATAGTGTGTTGAAGCCAATGGGAGTGTAAACTAATCAAAAGCTCTCCAAACATAGTATGTTGAAGCCAATGGGAGTCCTATAATTGAATATAAGCTGATGAGCGCTGAAAGGGATGTATTTGCTTCCATTTGTGTTTGGTTTTCCAACTCCCTTTTGCTTTTACTTCATTATTAATAACTTGTTTTCCTTTGTAGTGGTCAGCATCCTAATATATTATATAGATTGCAATTGCCTTTGCCATAAATTAGAACAAGTTCTTACTAACAGAGCTAACCATAAGGATGGAGAGTTGGAGAAAAGCTAAAGTTCATGGACTACATTTTGTCCGATATAATCATCGGTTTGAATTAACCATGCTAGAGCCATTGTTTCAGTTAGCGACCTCTATGGACGCTATAAGTATTCTCTATAGTGATTTTTCCCATTAGTCTCTACACGATTGCTATACTGTATAGAAATAGTGAATTCAGGCAATAGCAGTTGTTATATTCCTTACAAGCATAGATAGAGTAGTAGTATATTCATAGTTGGAAAAAGTTTGAATATGAATCATAAGCAAATAAAAATTACTATACTAGATAAGAATATCTAGTAACAAAGTTGCCAACATTATATGTTGGTGAACTTGTGAAGTTCGTGCAATACGAGCTAGCAACCACCGGACCCTCCCCTACTTGGTGCCAAAATGTTGAAGGCTCCATCTGTATAGGAGGCAGCTGATTTTGATTGGATCCAATGTTTTAGCCTTTGGGGCTCATTAATTTTGGAAACTTTTCATGTTTCCTTAGCTAGTTATCACTAGAACGAAGCGTTTCAATTTCTATGTTGGCAAAATGTTTCTTTAAAATCATTATTATAATATTTCATAACTTCTAATTTTTCTTCCAGTCTCCCATTCTTTGTCAAAAAGCTTTTCATTCTTCCTATGGTTTCATTATCTATCAAGCAGCTTATCATAAGTAAGTATCTAAGTTATTACGAGCAACAAGTTTGATTATCAACGTAGGAGGCAGTAGTATGATCAACACCCACTTCATTTACTACTTTGTTGTTACTTGCTTGCTCTTGTTGGGAAAATCTTTGGAACGGAGTCTTCAATGTCAACATGCATGGTTTTGCTTTCTCCCTTCACTATTTGGCTAGAACTCTTATGCATGAACACTTCTTTTCCCTGCTTGCTGGGACCTTGATTGCACTTCAATTTTCCAAGGGGCAAAAGCTGTCGGGGTTCCTAAGTTAGTAACAGAGGCTAAAAATGAAATATTGTCATCTCATCTCTCTTTATTCTTCTCAAAATCTTTAGCTCTTTTTATTCTTCTCATCTCTCTTCCATCTCTTGTTTTTATTTGGTTTATCTCCAAGCATTTAGCAACCTTCTTCTTAAAAAAAAGTGCTCATTCATCAGATACAGAAGATTCGCCATTATAATGGTAAGATGGGAGGACTTAAAGACAACGTTTTGTTTAGTCTTTCTCTATGCTTTAATTGGATGATTCATTATCAATAAAGGAGTACATATATATAGGAGAGGCAAACCCCTCTCTATTATTCTATCCGATGTGGGACTAAAGTCCACTTGACTACTACACTAATACTTAACATCCTCCCTCAAGCTGGAGCATAAATGCCAATTATGTCAAGTTTGTTACAAAGAAACTGAACTCGAGGGCCTAAAAGAGACTTCGTGAAAATGTTAGCTATCTGATCGTCGGTCCTTACATGGTGAAATTTTATTTACCCCTTTTGATATTTTCATCACGGACAAAGTGACAGTCAATCTCAATATGTTTTGTCCTTTCATGAAATACAAGATTGGTGACAATATGGATAGCTGACTGATTGTCATACCACATATCTGCTGCGTTAGATCCTGCTTCTTCTTTTAGCTCCTTTAGAAGATGTTGCCGTTGTGCCATAAGCAATAGCTCGGTACTCCGCTTCTGAACTTGATCGCGAGACCAAACTCTGCTTCTTGCTCTTCAATTACACTAAATTACCACCAATAAAAATTGAATAGCAAGATGTAGACCGTCTATCCGTAGGACATGCACTCCAGTCTGCATATGTAAAACATTTTAGATGAGTATGTCCCTGATTCTCCATCCGATTTTTTTTCGGATTTTGTGCTAGATAGTGCAGGATTCTGAGAACTGTCTGCCAATGTGGAACTCTTGGAGAAGCCATAAATCTACTCGCGACACTCATGGCAAAAGAAATATCTGGGCGAGTTATGACTGTCAAGTAGTTGAGTTTTCCAACTTCTCGACGATACTGGTCCGGATTGGTTATCAGTGTCCCTTCATCAGGAAGTAACTTCACCCCTGGATCCATGGTGAGTCCTTTCTCTGCGGAATTGGGGATCTTAATCATGTCAATAGTTTTCACCAAGAACTGAGTCTGACTCGCGAGTCCTTTGTAGTGCCAACAACTCAAAGGATGATCGCAGCATGCACGACGAGATCGAGCTGGTATAGCAAGCGATGGTGAATCAGTAGAGTTGGAGGACGATGGCTCGACGGCCGAGGGCACCATTGGTGATTTTTGTTCTGTCGGAGCTGGTATCAGTGGAGCTGGAGGAGGACGATGGTCGGAGGCATCATCGGTGATGTTTGTTCTATTGGAGTTTGTGAGACTGGTCATTCTGGTTCTGATTAGGCCGATATTTGCAGACTGTTCGACCGGAAGACTGGCTCGACAGGGGAGGGCACCCTTACGGGGGGTGTTGTGTCTGAACTGAAAATAACAGGAAATCCTCTTCTAGGTTAACCTTGGGAACAAAATTTGTAGATGGTGGGAGTAGAGGAAACTCAGTTTCAACAAAGGTAACGTCCTGAGACAAAATACATCTTCAGAGTTGGAGAAAAACAACGATACCCATTCTGATAATTTGGATACTCAAGAAAAATATACTTTATTGCCTCCGGATCCAACTTAGAAATAGTAGGTCGAGTATCCCGAACATAATATAAGCAACCAAAAAATTTGAGAGAGAAAACAGCTCACGATTGGGATATATTAAAAAAAATGGAGTAGTACCATTGAAAACAGAATATGGCTTTCGATTGGTCAGATAACATGCTGTAAGGACTGCATTAGATCAAAAATTTTTGGGAGCACGTGCTTGAAACATAAAAGCACGTGTTTCCAAAATGTGGTGATTCTTGCGTTCGGCCATACCATTCTATTGTGGTGTGTAAGAACAGGAAGTTTGGTGCATGATGTCATGTCTAGCCAGATGAGAATTGAACTCACGAATTAAATACTCACGACCATTGTCACTTGAAAATACTTAATAGGAACCCCAAAATGAATTTGGATTTCCGCATAAAAATTGCACCAAATATTAAATAATTCGGAGCGATTTTTTATCAAGTAGACAAAGGTGACACGTGAGTAGACATTAACAAATGAAATAAAATACTTGAAGCTCATCACAGATTCAATAAGGCAAGGCCTTCGTACATCAGAGTGTACTAGCCCAAAAGGAGTTGATGCAACTTTATTTTGACTCACCGGATAGGGTATCCGATGATGTTTAGCCAAACTACATGACTCCAATGAAAAGGAACAAAAAAAATTCAAAGATGGATATATCTTCTGGAGTGCTTGGATAGATGGATGACCTAACCGACAGTACAACTCAAACGGATCGAGCCTTGTAGTCATGGTTTCTAGATCGTCTTTTAAGCTAGACTACGTTCACTTCCAACTACTTCGCTTCACGCCGGCACAGACAACAGAAAAATTCATGTCAAACAGGCACAAGCCTTCAGCCACATGACTCCTACCGATAGTTCTTCTAGTCTTTAGGTCCTGAAAAACACAACCTTCTGAAAAAAATGTTACTGAACATTGTAAGTTACGAGTCTTCTACTAATGGATAAGAGAGTGAACGAATTTCTAGGTGTGGGTAAAACTGATCTGAGTGGCAGACCCGGAGAAAGACAGGTGCTTCCTTTTTCATGAACCCTCAGGGAACTGCCACTTGCAATAGTAATATCTGATACACGACCGACAAATATATAATCACATAGCATACCTGCATCACCTTTCATGTGATCAGATACATTCGAGTCGATCACCCACTGCTTTGACCTAATCACACACGTCGTTGAGTACCCGGTTGTAGATCCAGATGTGGAGGTTTCACTACGACATTGAGCTTGGAAGTCAGGAAATTCGGCATAGGCCTCTGCCGCCATCTGTACTGATATCCCATAATTGTCAGGATTATCTGATGCAACATTGGCGGCAGGAGCTTTAGGACACTGCCACTGGAAATTGTCTTGTTGACCACACTTGAAGCATGTGCACGGTCTTCCGCCATCATGACTGTCATTGCCTCGTCCTCCATCACGACCAGCATTTCGGCCGCCACGTCGATTAACACAACCTCTACGGAATCCACCACGAGATGCACCAAGGCTAGAACGATTAGCAGGGGCATCACCCGAAGAAGTCTCACCACGAGATGCACCCAGGCCAGAACAATAATCTGAGTCCGTGCAAAGTCTGCATCAGGACGAAGGAAGGCAAGATACGCCATGACATAGAGCTACTGGCATTGAGTCCTTGCCTCATTGATATATGTCGTCAAGGGTAGTACGTGATCTACCTGATCAATTAGTGCCTTGAAGGCACGTAAATGGTCCTTATGTGACTTGTCTCCTTGATCAGCTCGGTAGACACCAACGGCCGAGTCATAGATGCAAGATAAATCGCGTTTGCCATCAAACACCGTTACAAGAGCCTCCTACAACTCTTTTACCGAGTTCGTGTTCTGAACCATGTCCTCCACTGAAGGTTCCATCGAATTCAGCAACTGTGTGAACAATTGACTGTCATCAGTCTCCCACTGTTTGTATATGGGATCACTTAGTGCTAGGGGGTTGTCATTCAGATGTTTTGACAACCGCATTCCCCGAAACGTCTATCGACATGTCGAACCGATGAAACCACTTGAGTAACCATCTGGTCCATCCAACCGTCTATCGACATGTCGAACCGATGAAACCACTCGGGCAGGGGTGTGGCTGCCACTCGGGCCGGGGGGGATGCTGCCACTCGGGCAAGGGGAGGCGGGGGGTCGGGTGAGAGAAGGGGGGAAGGGATTAGGAAAAAAAATTATGTGGAGAAAGGAATTCAGAGTTTTGACTCTGATATCATGTAGAAAGGAATAATTGGATGATTCATTATCAATAAATGAGTACATATATATAGGAGAGATTAATCCCTCTTTTTATTATTCTACCCGATGTGGGACTAAAGTCCACTTGACTAACACACTAATACTTAACACACATCAGTAACTCTTAAGATTCTCAATCAAGAGCTGTCAAGATGCATTTACCTTGTAAATATCAACGACTTTGTTTTCCTACTTGAAAGGCACTGGCCCACTCTGATGGGATAAGACTTGGATGATGATGTTTATGAGCTTTTCCATTTTGGCCTCCTCTTATGGAAATATTTGAGTTTTTCTCCATCAACACGTCTTCTGTTGTCTTCCTCTACCAGTTCCTTACATTTCTAGGCTTTGTTGGTTTCTTTAAGTGGCTTAATACTACCTCTAGTTTGACATCATTTGCTCGAATTGTTAGAGACACCATCTAGCATTGTGCCCTAATCTCGTCTATTTTGCTGACATTTCATATTTATACTCTAGACAATCATTGTTTTAGTAGTTTTACTTGTCAATATTATTGAACTTCACCATGTCTTTTTGAAGAAGTATGATATATTATTCCATTCCATAATCAGCCATACAATTCAAGTACTAAACAATTGGCTGATTGTAAGTAGGAAAGTCCAAAGTAATGTAATTTCAATCTTAAGGGAATGTGACTCAATCCATTTCGCACTAGCCCACCATGCCACAGAGATAACTGTACTTTCCTATAGGTTATAACAAAGCATAATGTTCTTTCTAGTCTAGATGAATTTGATTTGTGCTCCTTGTTTACCTGACTTAATCCATGACCGAAATTGATAGGTCAATCTGTCAACTAACCTTTGGTCCCATGCTAAGATTCTTTATTGCTTATTGCTGCCAGAAAACTAACTGAACCGAATAAGCTATAAGCTCCTTTTTTAATAGGATAGAGAAATGTACCTAAAACGGTTTTAAATCGATCCTAGATCAATTTTTGGGCTTGTGATGTCGTTTTAATGACCGATCATATATGATTTTAATAAGAGATTTGGTTCGATTTGAAAAAAATCGGTTCGGTTTTGAAAATACTAAAATTTCTTATTCGGTTTCGGATTTGGATTTCGGTCCAAAACCGAAAAGTGAATAAGACATGCAATTATTAAATATCCTCAATTGCATGATAAAAAAATTGCGTATATTTGAAAACAACAATTATATGTATGTTTTTTAAAGCAAAACTTTGATAATTTAAGAATTTGTCCAACTTTGGACCCAACTTTGAAATACAACAAACATATGTATAAAAATTATAAAAATTTAACCATAATCCCAACTTTAGGCCCGGCCCATCAAACAATGAAAATAGCCAAACCGAATTGTTTATCGGTTCGGTTTCGATTATGGTTAATTTTGGTTCGATTTAGGTTTTGGATTTTTAGAATTTCGGTTTATTCAGTATTTACTATTTCGGTCGTGTTGAAATCGAATAAACCGAACACCCCTACCCATTGATAAAAAGAATTGCATATTCAAAATGTGTATTATATGATATGGTACTATTCTTAGGCATTATGTATAAAAAGTTATCAGCTTTTGCATAAGTACGGATAAAAGTTTCTTACATCTATGAATTACACAAGATAACATCTTGATGCGAGGCTTAAAATCAACAAATTAATTTGAATTAAAGTAAGTTCATGTAACTCTCTACTAATTACCAAATAATTTTTTGGTTGCCAAAATTAATGATTATATAAGGCAAGAGATCATAAGCTATTGTGCAAACCTTAGAATTTTGTAGAAAATTGAATCAAGTTACCTTCTGATTCTAGTCTTTTGTAGAAGGACTCAAGTTATTGGTGGATCAACAGCCTATTGATAGCATAGTGGTTGGTAAATGCAGTTGTCATAATTACTTGATTTAAAACAAAGAAAAAGACTAAAATCAGAAGGTTGAATGGTTACCATAAGGGAAGGGAGAAACTGTTGCTTCTGCTTTCAGCTTCTGGGTGCTTTGGCTTCTGCTTTCTGCCTCTGTTGCTGCTTCCGGTACTGCTGTTGCTTCTGCTACTGCTTTTGTTGCTGCTGTTCCTGATTCTGTTGCTGTTCCTGCCGCTGCTTCTGCTGCTAGTAAAAGGAGGATGGGGCCGGAGTGGGGAGGGGATTAGGAGAGGGAGAGGGGGTTGGCTACCCCAGCCACATAGAGGGACTAGAGTTCATAAATGATTTTTTTTTCATTCATTACATGACTATCCTTTGACAAACAAGGATATAAATAGGCTCACGTCAAACAAACTAACCAATTCCTAAGATATAGACAAGTAGCAACTACAAAACAACCAAACAACATTCTCATAAAGACTAGCTAACAAATGAAATCTGAATTCCAAATTCAAATTCAAATTTAAATACTAATCCATAATGAAGCCATGTCGTGTCATCTTCTACGTTAGTAGGTTTTCGTGACTGGGGGCCTGATGTACTCATCAATTCTCCTGGGGTGAAAAGAATTCGGCTTTGGCAAATGACTCCAGTGGCTATTGTCGTAGGACTCCAGTAATCTGGATCAAGCTGTTGCAGCTCCTCCCGTGTAATCCACGAATCTTCAGATTCAGGACGACCTCTCCATCGAACCAAGTATCATTGACAACCACCATCTCTAGTAGAGATGATCTGAACATCCAATATTTTATCAATATGATCTGCTGATTGGGACCATGAGAGTGAGGGTAGTGGTAGGGAACTCTCTGGAAGAGGCTCAAGGGTAGGCTCATGTGAATCCACTAGTGTATTATCTGGACTAATTGGGAGACCTTTGTAAGCCATAAAATCCTCAATATTAAAGGTAGAACCGATCCTGAATCCATGTGGTAAGTCAACGACATATGCATTCGATCGAACTCTACAAAATTCTAAATGGACCTGCACTGCGTGCGTGTTATTTCTTAACGGATCCAGGAGGGAACCGCTCTTGTGTAATCCGGACCATAACATAATCACCAATTTGGAATTCAAGAAATTTTTGTGTTTATCAGCAGACGACTTATATTGAGCATTACTTAATTCAAATTTTTTTGCTATTTTTTTATGCAATTTATGAACATGTTCGGCAAATGCAGATGCTGAATTAGAAATCCTAGAATGTTGAAACATGAAAATGAGATCTATAGGCCTCCTTGGTTTGAAAAACCATGCATGACCCGAATTAGACTCGTGTCTATGGACCTATTAATTGAACAATTTTATGCAAACTCGGCCCGAGTTTAAATGAAATCCCATTTTCTGATATTTTTTTCAACCAAGCAACGTAGAAGATTTCCTAAACTTCTATTAACCACCTCAGTCTGCCCATCAGTCTAGGAATGATAAGCCGTGGTAAATGTCAACTTTGTTTCCATCAAGTGCTATAGGATTTTTCAAAATTAGCTTTGAAACTAAACGTCTCTGTCGGACACAATCGGAAATGGTAACCCATGCAATCTAACGACTTCATCGAAATAAATTCTAGTAATTTTGGAGACATATGACGTTTTAGAATAGAGCAGAAAGTGGGCCATCTTCGAAAAACGGTCTACTACCACAAGATGGATCCATCGTGTTTCCTGAAGTTCTTTGGTAAACCTAGCAAAAAATTTATACTAACATCTATCCATGGGCGGTTAGGTACAGGAAGTAGAGTGTACAAACATGTATTTTGTTTTTGTTCCTTAGCTAGTTGGCAAGTACGACACCGACGAGTTTTGCAACATCTCTTTTGACACTAGGTCTGTAAAATTGATTCTCAACACCTTCTAGTCTTATTTTGTCCAAAATGACCGAACAAACCACTTGCATGTAATATTCCACACCAAAAAATCTCTTAATGACATATGTGGGATACAAAGATTGCTAAATCGAAATAAATAGCCATCCATCAATAGAAAGCTATATATCTCACAAAAGTATATAAATATCACCAAAATCAGGACGCAACTCGTACTCTTATTTGACCTTATCAAAGCCAACAACTTCAGCACTCATGCCTGACAGTACAACTATACGTTGCTAAGCACATCCGCGGCTTTGTTCTTAACTCCCGCCTTATGTTTTAACACGTAAGTATATCCCTGTAAGAACTCAACCCACATGTCGTGTCTAACATTCAATTTCTTCTGGGAGTTAAGGTATCTCAAGATCTCGTGGTTAGAATAGATAACAAATTCATGCGGTAGCAAATAATGCCTTCAATGACGAAGGGACTGAATGGCCGCATAGAACTCCTTATCGATAATGCGGCAGATTAGGTAGGGTTGCACCTGGGACCAGGTCAATAGCTTGTTGGATGTCACGTATCGGTTGTAAGCAGTTTGGGAGATCCTTGGGGAAACCATCCTTAAACTCCTCTAGGACAGGGATTGCTTCTGTTGGGACCTGCTCTCCGGAGTCATCCTGGACTTCCCTAGCAACCAAGGCAACTACTGTGGTCCCTTTAGCAATCTCATCTTCTATTTCTTTAGGGACTATAAGGGCAAGTCCTTTCTTCTTGTCGGAGGTTCCACTCTTCTCAATATTTGGATTAGGCTTTGGTTGCATAGGATTGAGCATAATCTTTTGACCCTTATACATGAAGGTGCAAGAGTTGGAACGACCATAGAGAGTAACGTCTAAATCGAATAGCCAAGGTCTTCCTAAAATGATATGTCCCACATCCATCTTAATCACATCGCACCATACATTGTTCTTGTAAATAGCAAACTCTACAGGAACAAGACCTCTCCTTAACGCTGATGGATAACTCATCTACCTATCTAACCTTATACGAGTTAGGGAGGTTCAGTCTTAAGACCAGTTTTAGCTACCACGTTAGATGCAATAGCGTTAACACAACTTCCACTATCCAAAATTACCTTACATGATTGATTACCAATTCTAATAAATGTATGAATAAATGAGGTATGACGCCAATCGTTAGTGTCTTTAGCTTGTGACAAGATACATTGAACAACACAACCTAGGGTCTTCACGCCTCCTATCAACATTTCTAAAAGTCGAGGAACTCCTAATGTGACCCATGTATCTATCGTCTTCAGGACGATCATCTTCGCACTCTCCTAGATATGGTTCATATTCTACTATGTTGACATCATGATCTTCGTCGGGTTGATCATCTACATGGAGGGTTCCAGTCGGACACTGATGTGCGTAATGAACCATAACAATGACACCTATAACACTCAGTACGAGGATTGGCCTTGGGAGCCTCCCCAAGTAAACCCTTTTCGTTGGTGTTTCTTGACGGCGACGGTACACTAGGTTTTGGCTTGGGTTGGAACTGATTAACCCTGGGTTTGACTCATTGGGTCTGTTAGGGGTAGTCCATAGATCACATTGCCTATTGAAAGAGGGTCTTTGAAATCGGTCAAGATCCTTAACCAATTGATAAGCATGCTCTAATGAGGTCACCTCACGTAGAAACAAATCACGTTGTAAGTCATCTCAAAGTCCAGACCTAAACCTAGAAAGGACCATTCCAACCTCTTCTGTCACTTCATATCGAATTAAATATTCATTGAATTTTGAGATGTATTCTGTGACAGGACGGTTGTCTTAGGTCAGTTTCTGCCATTGATTCAAGAGCCTTTGTCGGTAGAAAGTTGGCAAGTATTTTTCTTTCAACTTCTTTTTCATCTCATCCCATGTAAGAATGGGTTCTTGCCTGCTTTGTACTATCAATCGCTCAACACTTTGTCAATGCAACTTAGCTTGTGCAACAAGCTTCATTAGGGCAAAACGGACTTTTCTAGCCTCAGACATATTATACCACCGAAAATAGTGGTCCATGTCTGTCATCCAGTCGATGAAAACTTTTGGGTCCAGCTGACCGTCAAAAGTAGGCGCTTATCTTCACGTTTCTCATTATTCTCTCGTCTCCTAAATCCTGATGAGGTCTCGGGGGTGGCATATAGTCATGATGTCTGATGGGGTCATTCTGATGGTGATCAAAGCCTCTAGGTCTTTTCCTGTCCAGATTATCTTGTCGTTGTCTATAGTCTTGATGTCCAACTGGGTCATCCCTACGATGATCCAAACTCCTATGTCTGTCTCTATCCATCTTTCGATGGACACTATGATGGGAACCTCATCCAACAGGTCAGGAGTTCTATGACGTTCATGTTTGAGCTTTTCAATTTTGTTCCTAGTATCTTCATTAGACATTCTTAGTGCATTGACATATTTTTCCATGTTAATTAGGCGGTTTATAATATCTTGCAACAATTGATCTTATTTAGGGGCCATATCAGGAGTGAGTTGGTATTGTCTACCGCTACGGGTGCTAGTGCAATGTGATATGGGTCCTAAAAGATACTCTATATTTTATCAATGAATAAATTGAAGGAATATAATGCAAACAAAACATAAACCAGGCTCTGATACCAAAAATTGATACGGAATTGATGCGAGGCTTAAAATCAGCAAATTAATTTGAATTAAAGTTCATGTAACTCTCTACTAATTAACAAATAATTTCTAGGTTGCCAAAATTAATGATTATATAAGGCAAGAGATCACAAGCTATCGTGCAAACCTTAGAATTTTGTAGGAAATTGAATCAAGTTACCACTAAATCAGAATAGTTCTCTATTTAATACGTAGGTTGATAACCACAAGCTCCAAAAAAAATATCTTTTGTAGAAGCACTCAAGTTATTGGTTGATCAGCATATTTAATACGTAGGTTGTCATAATTACTTGATTTAAAACGAAAAAAGGACTAGAATCGGAAGGTTGAATGGTTACCAAAAGGGAAGGAGGAACTGCTGCTTCTGCTTTCAGCTTCTGGCTGCTTCTGCTTTATACCTCTGCTTTTGCTGCTGCTTCCAGTACTACTGCTTCTGCTGTTGCCGCTGATCCGGTTGATGTTCATGCCGCTGCTTCTGCTGCTATTGCGGCTGTTAGCAGGAGGATGGGGCCGGAGTGGGGAGGGGATTAGGAGGGGGAGAGGGGGTTGGCTATCCCAACCACATAGGGGGAGTAGAGGTCATAAAGAAAAAAAAATTACATTCATTCATTACATGCCTGTCCTTTGACAAACAATGATATAAATAGGCTCACATCAAACAAAACAACAAACAAACTAACAAATTTCTAAGAAATAGGCAAGTAGCAACTACAAAACAACCAAACATCCTTCTCATAAAGACTAGGTAGCAATAAAAAAACAGAATAACAAATGAAATCTGAATTCAAAATTTAAATTTAAATTTAAACACTAATCCATAATGAAGCTATGTCGCGCCGTCTTCTACGTTGGTATATTTTCGTGACTGGGAGCCTAATGTCCTCATCACATCTTTATAGTGTTCCATCAAACAACTCATGAACAAACAAAAAAATCGGTTGTCACATTATCCTTAAATTAAAAATCTAAGAAAATGTGTATCCAATAATATAAGTAAAATAAATTCCTAAAATGTAATTTTAATATTTTCCTCCTTGATTTTTTTTTTATATGATTGCTCATATTTGCCTACATGTATTGATGCCGCTCATGTCACTTGGTTGTTTCGTTGTCGCCACTGTCAAACGATTGTGGAGTCGTCCCACTGGATAGGTTTGAATCACACCTACCATTTCTCATGCCATGTTTCTAACCCCCACCTACAACCTTGCCACCACCATTGAGATCCAAAAAGGAAGAATATATAGGAGTAGTAGAGTCTGGATTGGCGGAAGAATGGGAAGGATGTAGGTGGAGTAGGGTGAAAGAGAGGAGGGCAGGGCCCTGTTGACAAAGGGAAAAGGTTGGAGAATGAGATGGGAAGGATGGCTCTTTCGAGAATAGAAGAGTTTGAGGAGGAGATTTGATAATTGCACCGTTTCCAAGTGCGGTTTCGATAAGAAAAAATGAACAAGGACCAATTAATGTGATTACGAAAATCCTACCATGACAATTTTGGAATTCCAATTACTAATGCATGACTGGAAAACCACTTTGCTGAATCACAAACGACTAACACTAGATTCTAGAATCACGACATGCAGTTTCCATATTCGGATTTTATGGGATGTTTTACTTGCTTTGGGGTCAAACCTTTGATAGGAACCTTGCTTGATTCCATTAACCATAGTTTTTGTATTCTTAAGAGAATTCATATTGAACTGGATGTGCTACTGCATAGAATTCATTGTTATCCAAGAGAAAGTTGAAGTCATTGTTTCCCATTTCTTGATTAGTTGCTTGCTAATTTGTTATTCTTAAACTTGAAGAACAGTTGTATGTGCTTGCTGAACTCAAGTAGTTGGGTTTTTCTTTTCTGTTTTTTGTTATGATAGGTAACTAGCTATTTTTTAGAAAGATGGGAGGACAGGGACACTATGCCGATTCTGTCATCAATCAGATGGTTGCTGCTCAAATGCAGCACATGTCAGCACAGAGAATGCAGCATAGCTCCGGAATGAGCCAGTATCCCAGTAGGGCAGATTCTTTGCCGGTTGATAAAGAACATCAGTATATGTCTTCAAAAGCCGAGGGACAATGGCAATGGGACAGAGATGGGCCTAAGGAATCAAACCTAATACCATCTCATATGTACAAAGAAGGCAAGTTCTATTTGTCATGGTTTTGAAAATTCCTCCTGCAACAGGATTCTGTAATGCTTAGGAGTAATCCTTAGGGTGCTGAATTTGATTTTTACTTCATTTCTGCAAATTTCTGAACCATTTTAACCTTTAGCTCGTAAGATTTGCATATGGTTGTTCACTTGTCTAAATGTTAACAGATACTGCTACTTTCAATCTACAATAGGTAGTTGAATTAAAATTAGACAGGGATGGGATGCTCCTTGTCAAGTTGATACAAGGAATGCTCAATTTTAAGTCTTCTCTTGATAATGACATTAATGCACATTGGTTAAAGTTTGCGGTTGATATCATATCTTTTCCAACGTATCTCCTACTTATGGAAGTTTGATGTTCGACTTCGGCCCCTTTGTGGTGGTTACCTCTACAATAGGTAGTTGAATTAAAGTTAGAGAAGGATGGGATGCTTGTTGTGAAGTTGATATAAAGAATGCTCAATTCCAAGTCGTCCTTAGATAGTAGCCTAGTGGTAAAAGGGTTGGGACATGTGGGGGGGGGGGGGGGGGGGGGGGGGCATGATTCGATTACTGGGAAGATCACGTGTAATTAATTAAGGAGTGTTGGAGGGTCTCAGATATATAGGAAGGAAAAAAGAAAAAGAAAAAATTCGAAGTCATCTTTAAAAGTAGTTTGGTCCTCTTGATAATGACAATACACACAAAGTTTTATGTATTTGATGCCACAAAGTATATTCATTCCTCACGCTACATGAAATTGGATTCATATATAATATAGGTAACATTTATGTCTACTCTGACTCTCTGAGTGACATGTATATAGTAACTACATCATGTCTGACACGGACAAGACAGACATAACTCACACATTGGCTATTTAAACGATGTAGATTACTTCTAACATAATGTATTTTGATTTTGGGCTTCAATATGTACTTTCCAGTTGATAGCATTTGACTTCAACTCCTACCGTTACCACCCCAAACTTACTCTATAGTCTATACCATACGGGCTATGCTATGCCTACAACCAAATGCCTACAACCCTCTTACAACGGCCACGTGGCGGCTGCCCATTAGAAGAGGGGAGAGAGGTGGGACCCGGTGGTTGTCTGGGTGGACGTCACGTGGCAGTTGTTCATTGGGGGGAGAGGTGGGGCCGGATGTAGCCCACATAGTGTGTGTGTGTGTGTGGTGGTGGGTGGGTGGGGGGGGGGGGGGGGGGTGTTGTAAGAAGGTTGTAAGCATTTGGTAGTAAAGTTAGCATTATTGATACCATACACCCCACGCTCATTTAGCTGGCAACAGGGCATCCAATGCATGATCCATAATGTTCAACATTATCTATACGAGCTAAAACGTCTGTAATAAAATTTTGTGATCTGACTAATTCTAACTCATTCAAGTGATGGCAAAATAGATGATTTTTTAAGTAATGGTAAAACTGTATTGTTTGCCAAACACAAGATCTTCCATGTGTGCGTGGATCATGCATGCATTAGAATGGCTGATTGACCGCTAATTCGGTGTCGATCTTAGTTGAAGTGGAAGAGAGCTTCTCGAGTGTTCTATAATCTATACAGAATACCCTGAACCTAGAAAAAAATATTCTTGTGTTATATAGGAGCTTATGCCTAATGAGTCAGGATGGTGGGTAAATAAGGAACATTTACAAAAAAAATTAAGTGCGTAGTTGAAATGAGAATTGGAGATAGATGATTGACAATGAATAAAAGATGAGAAATAAATGCATTTCTGTCAATTATGAGGTGGGGTCAACTATGGGTAAGATGAGAAAAAGTTGCCTAAGATGGTTTGAGACTGGATCTGTGTTAATGAAGAACAATGGATCTACTAGTGAGGAGTAATAGGATCTTAGTTAAAGGAATCGATGGAGACTGAAAAAGAACTCTACTGGATATCCCTCTTGGGCCAATACCCCTCTTATGCTTATGCCAGAAGCATCACACGCAACCTCAAACACCTTCGAAAAATAAGGAAGGTACATAACAGGGGCCTCCGTCTTCTTCTTCTTATGTCTTTGAATGCTTTGGCGAAGACACTTGACCACTCAAAAGCTACTTTCTTTAAACAATCGGTTATGGAGGCTATGACGGTGCAAAACTCCGTATAGGCCGATGATAGAAAGTCGTTAGCCCATGAAAACTCCTAACATCTCTAATGCAACGAGACTTGGACCACTTTTCAATTGCCTTTATCTTCTAGGGATCGGTAGAGACTTCTGTAGGAAATATGACAAACCCTAGAAAAATAATCTCTTCAGTAAAGAATGTACATTTCTTAGGGTTGCTCTCTTTGCATAATTTGGCACACACTTGTCTTAAGTGATCTACATATTAGTCCCTAGATTGGCTGTAGATAAGTATATCGACAAAATACACAACCAGGAATCTACCCATAAACGGCTTAAGCACTTGCGTCATTTCTCTAATAAATATGTTAGGGGCGTTGGATAGTCCAAAGGGCATGACCAACCACTCGTAAAGACCGTCTTTTGTATTGAAAGCAGTCTTCCGTTCATCCTCTGGACGAATACGAATCTGATGGTAACCACTTTTGAGATCAATTTTTGAAAAGATAGTGGCTCCCGACATCATATCTAACATACCGTATAACCTGGGAATCAAAAAATGGTATTTCATTGTTATTTTATTGATCGCACGGCTATCCATGCACATCCTTCATATACCATCTTTTTTTGGAGTCGAAAGGGCAGGTACCGTGTAAGGGCTCATGCTCTCTCTGATAAACCCTCTACCTAATAACTCCTCGACTTGCCGCCTTAATTTTGCATGCTCAGTGGGATTCAGTCGATAATGCGGCAGATCAGGTAGGGTTACCGCCTTAATTTTATTGATCGCATGACTATCCATGCACATCCTCCATATACCATATTTTATTGATCGCACGGCTCCTGCTCTCTCTGATAAACCCTCTACCTAATAACTCCTCGACTTGCTCTCTCGGGATATTATTAGGTGCGGATAGCCGAAGGAGATGAAGTCAAGATTGCATGTGTCACGAGGTATGGAGCTTATGAATTTTTAGTTGTCTTTTGGTCTAACAAATGCTCCTGCGACGTTTTGTACTTTGATGAACAAGCTCTTCCACCCCTTTCTCGATCGTTTCATCGTGGTGTATCTTGACGATATCGTCGTGTACTTAAACACGACGTAGGAGCACATCGAGCACTTGAAGGCGGTTTTTTAGGTGCTAAGGGAGAACCAACTCTTCGTCAAGCGGGAGAAATGTTCCTTTGCCCAAGAAGAGGTGCATTTCTAGGGGCATTTGATCGGACGTGGCAAGATATGGATGGACGAGACAAAGGTCCAGACCATACGGGAGTGGGAGGCTCCCACTAGGCCGACGGAGCTGCGATCGTTCTTAGGCCTGGCGAACTACTATAGGCGGTTCATCCAAGGATACTCCGCCATAGCCGCACAACTCACAGACCTGTTGCGGAAGGATCGTGCATGGAGCTGGACGTCCAAATGCTAGGAGGCATTTGATGCACTAAAGAGGGCAGTAACGGAGGAACCGGTCTTATCATTGCCGGACTACTCCAAACCGTTCGAGGTGCATACTGACGCATTCGACTTCACCATTGGAGGGGTGTTGGCGCAAGAACGACACCTCGTTATATTCGAGAACCGCAAATTGAATGACACGGAGCGGTGCTATACTGTGCAAGAAAAGGAGATGACTAAAGTGGTACAGTGCTTGCGGACGTGGCGTCACTATCTCCTAGGCACCAAGTTCATGGTGATGGCAGACAATGTCGCCACGAGCTACTTCCAGACGCAAAAGAAGCTATCCCCTAAACAAGCGAGATGACAAGATTTCTTGGCCGAGTTTGATATGGAGTTGCGATACAAGTCGGACAAGAAGAACCATGTGGCCGATGCACTCAGCAGGAAGGCCGAGCTAGCAACGGTGTGCTTTGCTCAAGGGTGACATACTTGAGCGTGTCAAGATGGGTATGGCCGAGGACCCATTAACACTAGCTTTGGTGAAGCTCGCTCGAAAAGGTAAGACACGAATGTTTTGGCTGAAGGACGTGCTTCTCTACACAAAAGATGACAAGGTGGTTGGGCCCAAATGGGGTGGCTTATGAAGGCAACTACTCAAGGAATGCCACGACACCAAGTGGGCTGGGTATCCGGGTCAGAAGAGGACATTGGCATTATTGGAGGCCGCCTACTATTGGCCTCACATGCGCGAGGACGTGGAGGACTACGTGCGCACTTGTCTTGTGTGCCAGCAAGACGAGGTGGACCATCGACCCGGGGGCCTGCTTGAGCCTCTTCCTGTGCCGAGTCAGCTATGGGAGAGCATTTCAATGGACATTATCTCTGCCTTGCCTAAGGTGGGGATACTTGGGTATATCCTTGTAGTGGTAGACCGATCCTCCAAGTACGGGACCTTCATAGCTGCACTAACGGACTGTGTCATGTTCCGGTTCCGCAGAACCGAACGTCCTCGCTTGGGCTTCTCAGACCCTGGTCCTGCAGAGCCGTCGTTCTCGCTTGGCGTGATGTTGTACAAGCCTGGGGTTGCGCTTGTACAAGGCGTGTTCATGCTTATTTTGTAACACAGATATTTGAAGATAGAGTATACATCATTCATAGAGAAATTGAACACACATTTGAAATGGAAATAGCTCTTTATTGATAATTCTCTGAAATGAAAACATAAGGCCCTCGAACGGCAGAGTTGAAAATGCCAGACTCGGCTTACAACTTGTAGAAATATTGAAATGAGATACAACGTTGCTCCATACATCATATCCCTTATTGAAATATTAAAACTCATGGACCACCTTCAGCTAGTCTTTTTCTCCAATTGGAAGCTTCAAGTGCAAGGCTTCTAAAGAGTCGGACCAAAACTTTCAATGTTCCGTCGCAGCAGCCAAATCCCCAGCACCTGAGGATGCCCAAAAATGTGGGTCAGTACGCAACATGTATTGGTGAGCGGTCGCAACCAATCTCACCTAAAAAGCCAATACTAAGTAGAAATGTGAAAGCAACAGTTATTATTGGGATCTTGCTATGTTGCCTTAAGTTCACTTAACAATTCATATCTCAAGAACATAAGGAACAGATATATTTATCACCATATTTGGTGATTCTTACCTACGGTCGTTCAACAATCCATGTTTATGAATAATAACTTATTCTGCCTGCACAAGACATTATTAGCATGTACTGTCTATATGGTCAATGACCAAGCCATCACGATATTCTTGGAATTTCAGCACCCTGTTCAGTGCAGGGAGCTAGCCTCACCGGAAGCAAGTACTTTAGCACCCATGTTACCCTTAAGGATGAAGCGGTCTCATGGCCTTGAGACATAGACCCTTATATGGAGTTCACTCCCCAAGACACCATGTACTGCATCTTGGGAGCAACTTCTAAGGATTCCATCCCATAACGAGGAACGCTTCCCGTTTGTTTGTTTGTTCCGATCAATCAATACCGGCAAAGTTTTTCCATTCTCTGTTTCTGACTCGGCCATTCAGCCGCTAGCTGTCACGCCCGGCCCCTGCGAGGGGCCGCTCGCCCGGACCGCCGCCTCCTCCTCGCCCCCGTAGCCGGATTGAATGAACCGGACGCGAACCACCGTGCCTCGGCGCACCGGACGCGAATCATCGCGCCCGTCCCGCGGGTGCGAGGAAAGGGAATTGGCCCGTGCGATACTACCGGGACGTGATGTCGTGCGAGCCTGGAGTTGCGTCCGCACAAGGCTTCATCGTTTAAGTTGTTTGGCTATCATCGCATCAATCGAGTAAGCAGCGGAAAGGGACTTGTTGCAATGCAATGCATTTAGCCAACTGAGTATTCGGGACAATCGAGGGACTTGGGTTCCTTTATGCAAAGGCATTCGTTCCATACATTATGCCCCCATATACGATAACATCTCGAGGCACAATCGAAACCAGGATTTCGGGTCTTAGGGACTGTGGCACGCCTATCGCTCCCTCGGACGATCCAGTAACTGCAAACAAGTAAACTGTTGGTGGGTCAGCACTTTTATAAGTACTGGTGAGATAAAACAACTGAACAGAAGCAAGCATTCACTAAAACCAACACTAAGTAATCATGTTATAAAACATTAGATTACTAGTGATCTTTCTAGTTTTACCTATGTTCATTTCATGCAGTTCATAGCAGAGTCATATTACATAGTTTGGAAACATCTTAAAAACAGAGTTTCATATGCAATAAGCAAGCAAGACAAGCCGGTGTTCTGTTTCAGGGTGTGCGCAGCGTGTCTCGTAAGACTCGAGGGACAAATGCATAGCTAGACACACATGCACATCTAGGGGCAGTCCATCTATCCAAGCCAACACAATGATCTAGCTATATGCAGGGCGGTCCTCGAGTATCTCAGGATCGGCAGCTGGTTGTACAGCATACCAATGACTCATTCATTGATGCTAATGGTAGCTGTGACCCATGGTGGCTAATGACGCATGCAGTTCAGCTCTCTACCAAAAGCCATTGTCCGACCGATGCGAATGTATGGAACACTATCAAATAAACTCTAGTATGCAAACGAGATGAACCATCAGAACAGTTATCGTTGTTGCGGGGCAATCCGACTTATCACTTGAACACATTCAGGCATAATATGGTTCTCTCGAAGCATAGACGATAGTGAACATGTTCATGCACTCTAAGACGAGCGTTTCAGGATTCTCGTTTAGCGGACTTATCATTTCAAAGATAAGCTAGGTGAGTTCGTTCATTAACATGCAAGGCAGGTTCTATCATTCTCTTATGAAAATATTGCAAGCAAAAACTCAGGTTATTATTAAGGCGTGCAAGAATCAGAGAACGAAGTTCTGCCCACTCACCTTGATACATAATACCGACACGGAGCGGGGCATTGCATACTTACCAACCAACAAAAGTTTCGTCCTCGAAACTTCAAGGATAAACTTCTCGATATTCCAAGCAGCGATAATGCCATCCCTCGTCGTACTCAATCGAAACAATCAAGCAATTCAAGTTCAGAAAACATTTGCACTTGAGAATATCTATGGACTTATTGTATGGAACGCTCTATTGCAATACCATATCGATAATATCTCAGAGTCATAGCAACAGATTTTTTGGGCCAGAAGATCGATTTCGTTCTGATACCATTCTGTCGTACCCCGGCCCCCGCGAGGGGGCCGCTCGCCCGGACCGCCGCCTCCTCCTCGCCCCCGTAGCCGGATTGAATGAACCGGACGCGAACCACCGTGCCTCGGTGCACCGGACGCGAATCACCGCGCCCGTCCTGCGGGTGCGAGGAAAGGGAATTGGCCCGTGCGATACTACCGGGACGTGATGCCGTGCGAGCTTGGAGTTGCACCCGCACAAGTCTTCATCGTTTAAGTTGTTTGGCTATCATCGCATCAATCGAGTAAGCAGCAGAAAGGGACTTGTTGCAATGCAATGCATTTAGCCAACTGAGTATTCGGGACAATCGAGGGACTTTGGTTCCTTTATGCAAAGGCATTCGTTCCATACATTATGCTCCCATATACGATAACATCTCGGGCACAATCGAAACCAGGATTCTGGGTCTTAGGGACTGTGGCACGCCTATCGCTCCTCGGACGATCCAGTACCTGCAAGCAAGTAAAATGTTGGTGGGTCAGCACTTTTATAAGTACTGGTGAGATAAAACAACTGAACAGAAGCAAGCATTCACTAAAACCAACACTAAGTAATCATGTTATAAAACATTACATTACTAGTGATTCTAGTTTTACCTATGTTCATTTCATGCAGTTCATAGCAGAGTCATATTACATAGTTTGGAAACATCTTTAAAAACAGAGTTTCATATGCAATAAGCAAGCAAGACAAGCCGATGTTCTATTTCAGGGTGTGCGCAGCGTGTCTCGTAAGACTCGAGGGACAAATGCATAGCTAGACACACATGCACATCTTAGGGGCAGTCCATCTATCCAAGCCAACACAATGATCTAGCTATATGCAGGGCGGTCCCCGAGTATCTCAGGATCGACAACTGGTTATACAGCATACCAATGACTCATTCATCCGATGCTAATAGCAGTTGTGACCCATGGTGGCTAATGACGCATGCAGTTCAGCTCTCCACCAAAAGCCATTGTCCGACCGATGCAAATGCATGGAACACTATCAAATAAACTCTAGTATGCAGACGAGACAAACCATCAGAACAGTTATCGTTGTTGCAGGACAATCCGACTTATCACTTGAACACATTCAGGCACAATATGGTTCTCTCGAAGCATAGACGATAGTGAACATGTTCATGCACTCTAAGACAAGCGTTTCAGGATTCTCGTTTAGCAGACTTATCATTCAAAGATAAGCTAGGTGAGTTCGTTCATTAACATGCAAGGCAGGTTCTATCATTCTCTTATGAAAATATTGCAAGCAAAAACTCATGTTATTATTAAGGCGTGCAAGAATCAGAGAACGAAGTTCTGTCCACTCACCTTGATACATATTGCCAACGCGGAGCGGGGCATTACACTAGCCATGTCTGCGCTCCGCAACAGGATCAGGTCAATACATATTGATATACTAACAAAAAGTTTCGTCCCCGAAACTTAAAATAAAATCAACCTCCATAATCGAATAACGAAGGAAACATTTTCCTTATATCCGTTTCGAGTTCCCATGTCGACTCTTCGACGGAGTGGTTGGGCCAAAGCACGCGAACCAAGGTAACAACTCGATTCCTTAACACCTCGTTCCTATCCAAGATTTGGATAGGTTCCTCCATGTAAGTCAAGTCGGCTTGCAGTCCCAACTGACCGAAGCCCACCACGTGACTTGGATCATGCACGTACTTTCGTAGTTGAGAAACATGGAATGTATTGTGCACTTCAGCCAACGATGGTAGTAGCGCAATCTGGTAGGCGACTGGACCCACTCGCTTAAGAATCTCAAACGGACCGACGAACCGAGGGGCTCAGCTTCCCTTTCGCGCTGAACCGCATAATTCCATGCATCGGAGATACCTTCAAGAACACATGGTCCCCGACCGTGAACTCTAACGGTCGTCAATGAATATCCGCATAACACTTTTGCCGACTTTGTGCCACTTTTAACTTCGTTCGAATTATGCGAATTTTTTCGACTGTCTGTTCTATCAATTCCGGCCCAAGTGCTTGCCGCATCCCGACTTCATCCCAGCAGATCGGTGATCGACACTTCCGCACGTACAATGCTTCATACGATGCCATATCAATACTCGATTGGTAACTGTTATTGTAGGCAAATTCTGCTAGCGGCAAGTGACCATCCAACTTGTTTTCAGATCTACGGCGCATATGCGCATGTCCTCCAAGATTTGGTTAACCCGTTCGGTCTGGTCGTTAGTCTAGGATGATACACAGAGCTAAAATGCAACTGTGTGCCCAGCGCTGCCTGCAGATTGCTCCAGAAACGTGATACAAATCTTCCATCCCGATTTCACACGATTGAAGCTGGCACGTCGTGTAGTCGTACTACATCCAAATATAGCTGAGCCAACCGATCGACGCCCCAGGAGATCTTGATCATGATGAAATGTGCCGACTTGGTCAATCTATCTACGATTACCCAAATTGCATCATTCCCTCGCTGCGTCTTCGCAAGCCAACTATGAAATCCATGGAAATGCGATCCCATTTCCACTCTGGAATAGGGAGGTTATGCAGCTCCCCGCCTGGTCTTTGGTGTTCTTCTTTCACTTGCATAGTGCACTTCCGTCAATATATCCTTTCGAAGCTCTGTATCGTTAGGCACACACAATATTTCCTTTACTCACAATATTCTATTTTTGTCTTCTGCAAAGTCGGTTGCCTTCCTGTTGAAGTCAGCTCGCGTATTTTTTTCAGGTACGGATCATCCTTCTGTGCTGACTTGATTCATTCCAGCAAGCTCGGCTCAAGGTTCATTTGAGCTAGTTGTACCTCGCGGTATCGAACTCGGAGTTCGATACACATCCTCCAAATTTCGTAGTAATCGTTTGTCAATTTGTCAACTGATAGAGACGCCACATACTTCCGTCTCAATGTATCCGCCATAACATTGCCTTTGTCCGGAGTATAATCTATTGATAAATCATAATCTTTAATGAGTTCCAGCCAACGCCTTTGCCATAAATTTAATTTTTTTTTTTGAATGAAAAGGTACTTGAGGTTCTGATGATCCGTGTAGATCTTGCAAGCCGTACCATAAAGGTAGTGTCGCCATAATTTCAACGCGAATACAATTGCCGCAAATTCTAGATCATGAGTAGGATAATTCTTTTCGTGTGGCTTAAGTTGTCTTGAAGCAAAGGAAATCACTTTATCTCCTAGCATGAGTACACACCCCAAGCCTTGGCCCGATGCATCACTGAAAATCTGAAATCCTTCATCGCCTTCCGGAAGTGCAAGGATTGGAGTTGACACGAAGCGCTATTTCAATTCTTGAAAACTGGCTTTACTGTCATCGGTCCACTTGAATGTCACTCCCTTGTGGGTGAGGTGAGTCAGGTGCAACTGTGTGCCCAGCGCTGCCTGCATATTGCTCCAGAAACGTGATACAAATCTTCCATCCGATTTGACACGATTGAAGCTGGCACGTCGTGTCGTCGTACTACATCCAAATATAGCTAAGCCAACCGATCGACGCCCCAGGAGATCTTGATCACGATTTTTTTTATTTGTTTTTTTTTATTATATTTTTTTTTTGTTTTATTTTTTTATTTTATTTGTTTTTTTTTTTTTTTTTTTCTGTTATTTTATTTTTTGTAATTTTTTTAAGATTTGTTTTTTTTATGTTTTATTTTTTTTTTTTTTTTTTTTTTTTTATTTTATTTTTCCTAGATTTTTATAGTATCTTTTTTTTTTTTTTTTTTTTTTATTTTTTTTTTTTTTCTTTTTTTCTATTTTTTTTTTCTTTTTATTGCTTTTTTTTTAGTTTTTTATTTTTTATCTTTATCTTTTTTTTTTTTTTTTATTTTTTTCCTATTCTTTGTTTATGGGTTCTTTTATTTTTTTTTTCTTTTTTTTATTGTTTGTTTTAATATTTTTATTTTATTTTTTTTTTTTATTTTGGGTTTTTCTTTTTATTTTATTTTCTTTTTATTTCTTTTCTTTTTTGGTTTCTTTTTTTTTTTTTAGTTTTTTTTTATTTGTTTTTTTTTGGTTTGTGTTTTTATTTTTTTTTCTTTGATTTTTTTTTTTTTTTTTTGTTTTTTTTTTTATTTTTTTTTTTTATTTTTTTTTGATTTTTGTTTTATTATTTTTCTTTTTTTAATTTTTTTTGTTGTTTTTTTTTTTTTTTTTCTTTTTATTTTTTATTTTTTATTTTTGTTTTTTTCTTTTTTTTTTTCTATTTTTATTTGAATTTTGTTTCTTATTTTTTTTATGATCTTGGAGTATTTTTTATTTTTTCTGTTAATTTTTTTTTTCTTTTAATTTTGAGTTTTTTTTCTTTTTTTTTGGTTTTTTTTTTTTTTTTTTTTATTTTATTTTTTTTTTTTTTTTTTTTTTTTAATTTTTGTCTTTTTTTTTTTTTTTTTTTATTTCTTTTTTTGCTTTATTTTTATTTATTGTTATTTTATTATTTACTTTTTTATTTTTTTTTTTTTATTTTTTTTTGTTTGTATTTTTTTATTCGATAATTTTTTTTCTTAATTTCTTGTTTTTTTATGTTTTTTCTTTTTTTTGGTTTTTCTTGGTATTATTTTCTTTTTTTTTCTTTTCTTTTCATTTTTTTTAGTGTTTATTTTTTCTTGTTTATTTTTTTTTTTTGTTTTTTTTTTTTTGTTATTTTTTTTTTATTTTTTTGTTTTTTTTTTTGGGAAAAAAAAAAAAAAAAA